>JAKCOX010000001.1:75810463-76062963 GCA_022605575.1 Laterallus jamaicensis coturniculus | reverse complement strand
ATTATTTTGTTTTCCATCTTTTCTTCAACAACAAATCTTGGGATAATGAGATGAAAAAAGGCCATTTGGCATCACCATTTCTCATACACTTCTCTGCATAGTACATGTTGCATGTCTAGTGCTTGGCACATTAGATTACTATTTTGTTCTTTTCTGTCTAAAAAATATGTTGGTTTTTAATTGCTTGTCTCACTGAAAAAAAAAGGCACAGAAGGTTGGCTTGATTAACCAAAACTACAGTTCTAGACCCATTTCACCATCCTCCTTTCCCTTGCTTCCTTTGAGAAACTTTTTCTTTTAAACCATACCTCATCAATATCAGACCTCCTCAAGTACTGGGTGTGGGAAGCAGGAAAAATTGTATCCACCTCCTACTCACAAATCAGTGTAAGCTTCATTGCTAGTTCATTGAAAATTAAAATCGATTTTGTGAGGAATTTTCAATGTTGTATTTCAGATGCTTCAGGGTAGATTTTGTCCAATCAGGCTCACCACAGTGACATCATACAAATGCGGCTGTGACGCTGTCTGATGGCAGATGTGCTCTTGGAATTACATAAAAAGAAAATAATTGGGACGAGATCTTTCTGGAAAATCTTTGTCTTATATAAACTATGAATTACAAAAATTGTATAAGATACCTGAGCTCTGATTTTGGGTGCATAGATGTGAACAAAACCTACCCAAAAACAAACCAGAAAAACAAAGCAACTGTTTAAAATATGTCTGACCTAGATTTTAACACAAAACCGAAGGCTTAACTAAAGAGAGCTCTTCTGTCACAAAAGAACTCTGAATTCAGCTTAAGGTTTATTACTGCCAGCTTCCTGACCAGGGATTTACAAACCCAGCTCTAGTTGTTTATATGGTAAACAGCATTTGAAAGTAACAAAAGTAAGCTGTATTAGTTGAAGGGGTCTGGGTTTTTTTTTGTTTGTTTTGGTTAGGGTTTGGGGGTTTTTTTGTGCAGTTGCATATCTTACACTTGCAGTGTCAGTTCTGATGAAGTGAGAGCTGCGAACGGCTGTATGAAATAAACTCATGCTTGTTTCTGGGACTCCTTCATGTCCTACCAGTGTTAATTTATGAAGCCACATCTCTCACATGATTGAGCGTTAAAAAACACCCTCATTTTTACGGTAAAATAAATTTTGCATTTAAGTGACAATTTTTACCCCCTAATCTTTGTAGGGGACTTGAGCCCAGCTCTTTGTGTCTGTAGCCAGTTTAAAATTTCAAAGTTGCAGCCACTGTCCATGAGGCGCTCTGGGCGTGCTGGCCTGAAGCCCCCCCACATACTAGCACCACTGCCACTTCTCTTGAAGACTTGTACAGATGCCTCGAGGCATCTTTCAGCAACAGTATCAGATTTGCTTATAGTGCTGAAGCAAATGTTTTCATGGTCTGTCACCTTGATTTTATTAAAGGTGCTGGGCTGGGCTATTATCCAGTGCTGGAAAAGTCCCCTATAGAGGCTTTGTATTAGGCGGGGAATTTAGAATGGCCAAGCATTTTCAGCCCATCATAAAATTTTCTTTGTGTGGTGCAAGGCAGAGCGCTTTCACGATGACTCTAACCCAGAAAAGATGCTCCACGGGTACTTCAGGCTCTGGGCTTTTGCAGTTTGTGTCTCTGCGACTTAGATTTCGCCCTCTCCCCCCCTGCCTTCTCACAGAGGCTTGACTTTGCTTTCCTAGGATTTTTATTTCTCCTGCTTGAAGAAAGCACCCCATGCTGGAAAGCTTCTCCTTCCAAATAGCTGTGTGCCTGGCTTAGATGCGTGACATCATCAAAGTGTTATTTTCATAAAGAGCCTGATTAATCATTACTCTAAAGAGAACAATCCAGGCTTATTGTATAGCTTTAGCACACAGTTGTTGCTCAGTTTTTACTTTGTTTTAGCCACAGTGACGTAAATAAGAACAACTCGAGATCAAAGATTTCCTAAGAGCTGTCGGAAACGTCATGTGTGTGCAGGTGCCTTGCTCTGTGCTGGCATCTGGGGACCCTGTTGAAAGGAGGCTGGGGTGGTGGTGGTGGTGGTGTTTTCCAAAAGGTACTGAACATCTTCATGAGAAATGGAGATTTTTTCTGGGGCAAATTCGGAGGTGCTGAGTTAAATGCAGTACTTCATTTAAGCCCAAGCCGTTCTTGCGTACCAGCATAAAGAGTTCAGTCGTCTGCTGTTTATACAGCTAAGGCAAGGCGAGTGTGTGCAACGGGACCCACATGCAAAGCAGAGGGATTGTGTGTGGTCTGAGTGGACTTTTTTTGTCATCCTGTTTGGGAACCAGTTCAGGATCTGTTTCTGTTGGCAGTTTCCTCCTGTTGTGAATATATTAGTGCATTTCTCAAGGCCTCTGTGCAGCTGAAAGGCTAGTAACTTAAGCCCGGAGTATGACAGACAATCATCTTCCATCAGTTCAGACATGGGTGATGGGATGAAAAAGAAGAGATTACATCTCTGAAAACAAAGGAACTAATGCAGGCCAAGACCAGCCAGTAGGCTGTAATCTCTGTTTTACCATAAATGTACAAAAATATCTTATCTCTGGTTTTACAAAGTTGTGCGAGAGCAGTTGCAGCTCTTGGGCGCAGCAGCCAGCTCTAAGTGGTGGCTCAGAAAAATGACAAGACTAGAAGCAGCTTAGGGAATGAAAAAAGACACCTCATAAAATTCCACATAGGAAAAAAAATAATTCTCTGACCATCCTTCGTTCCTTAAGAAGTTATTTTGAATATTTCATTTCACATTAAAAAAGAGATTTATGTGAGATGTGAGACTTTAAACCAGCTGGCCAGTAGAAACACGCAGCACTACATTCAAGTACCCCATTTGCCACCCGTGCCAGTGGATTATGAAGGTTTAAGATTTATGTTAATCCTTCAGTGAGCAAAAGTCAAGTGCCAGTTCCTTAACGCAAACCGCATTGCGACGCAAGTGTGCCACAGACCTCTCCCTCAGTTCACATCTGCAAATATTATTTCATACAGGGGGTGGTGGTGGTGGGGGGGGTGGGTAGGAAAGCAACTCATACTGATTTTCCACTAAGGAGGAGGGTGCTCTGCATATCTCTTCTGTTAGAGCTTTGCTCAGCAACCCTGGGTTTGGGGGAATCATTTCCTGGCAAACACAGGGACAGTGTCTCACAGGTACATGGTGAATGCTGCCCCAAGCAGCACTTTCCCTGTCTTTTGGTACATGTCATCCCTCTGTTTCTCCTCCTTCCTATTTTTTATTTTTTTTCTCCCAGATTTCCAGATTCAGGACTGAAAATGAAGCGTAAATCTTACTGCCTAATAACCACGGCAGTTACTTCAATAAAATGTTACTTAAAAGTCAATGGGCTGCACATGTTAAAGACATTAGAGCTGTTAACAGACCATTGTAAAGTAAGCAGAATCTTTAAAAACCTGCACGTAACACATAGCACCACGATTTTCAGTGCAGGGCAGGCTGCGAGCCCGGACTCTCTGCGCCACGGCTCCCAGCAGAAACCAATCCTGCATTCCTCGCCCAGAAGGAGCAATGGGGCTAGAAGCAGTGCTAAAACACCAAGGCCCACTGGCTGGCTTTGAGCACAGTCAAACCTCTTAATTCCCTGAGCTGAGTGGAGGGCTGCAATGGCTGTGGGACTCCTCACGTTTGAGGGGCAGCTGAAGGTCCCTGACCCTAGCACAGGCACTACTCCTTCCTGAAGGCAACATAACCCCAATGTGGCAGTGCTTTGTAGGGGTTCTTCAGGGGAACCCTCAGTTGGGAACAGATCTGGGGTAGGTAGCAGCAAAATGCATCTGAGAGGGGGGCAGGTAGCAGCGCCTGCTCCTTTGCCCCTGCCCCACTTCCATCCCCTCCACAGCAGTTATGAGCTGGTAGGAGACATGCTTTGAATCAGCATTGTCCTTGTCTCTGAAGCCTTCTGTCTGGTAAGGAATGTACATGCTCACAGACCAGCTAAGCCTTGGACAATGCAACATCTTCACTATTTTCTCTGTCTTCTCCCCCTTTTTATTTTAAGCCAAAGAGTATTCACACCCTCCAACCCTTCAAAAAGAGACTGAAGCTGGAAAACATAGAAAATTACTGTAATTTCATTTAAAAATATATATAAATAAAATACTTAAGTGGAAACATTTACAAATAAGCTGGAGGAGGATCTATGCATCGGTATGGGATGATCTGCATGTGTTAGCATGAGGCATGTGGACATATTTACACAACCCAGAACATCCGCCACCCCCATCTTCCCACATGCACATACAAGCATGCCCTTACCAGTATAAAAATGAATATTCTGGCCTCATAATTTACACCAGCACTTTCTTTGGCCCTTTCCAAATGCACATTACCAGAATTTTGAGTCTGAATGTGCCTTAGTTGTCATGTCCAGCTGCCTTTGAAGGATGTGACATGTCTGGTTGCTTTTCCTTTTGAAAGATGCCTAATTACTGTGGTTGCTGTTCTTAGCACACAGGAAGAAAAGGTAAAAATATGAAGGAACTTTTGGGATACCCCAGCAGTACAGAGTGTCTCCAGCAAATTACTTTGCTCACTGTCATCTCTCATTCAAGTACTCTGCAAGCAGGATCTCCATCGTTTTTTTCTACCTCTGTATACTTCATAATTGGGAAACTGCCCTTATTTTCCACCCCAGGGTTTCTTGAGGTCAGGTTTTGTCCCACTGTCCTACCTGCAGCCCTGCAGTCTACCCCTCGCTCTGTTATTATATTGTTACATCTTCCAAGCCACCTCCTCTGATCCCGTAACCCAGGTGTAAGCACGGATGACCTACTGACACATCTCAATCTTACCTCCATCTCTCTTGTGCTGTACTCTGATGCCTTTCAGCACGCAGCATGCTGGTTTGATGGAAGACCTAGAAATGCCCACAACAGGTCAGGGTGCGGTTCCAAGGAGAGTGTGAGATTTCTCTGTATCTAAACTACAAGGCCAGCTCTCACATCAGCTGACTTTGCTGTCTGACAGTGCTGGAAGTACTGTTTTAATGAGTTCATTCTCAAGGATTTTTTCAGCCAGCACATGGCTACCTTTGGAGTTAAGACAGCCCTGCCCACCTCCTTTTCAGCTTCTCCTTTAGCTCTACCTAACACAGCACCCATGCTAGGGGTCTTGGGACTGGCCATGTTCCTGACAACCCCCTTACCCACACCATGACTGCATCAAGCCCTGTGTAGTATTAACACTTTCCAGGTTTCTCCTTTTCCAGATGATGTTTTAAAGCAAAGCACTGTAAATATTTTCAAATTCTTTCATGGATATTTTGAAAGCTGTCTCTCCTATCCCAGGCAATTCTGAACTAATTTTGAGGCAAGGTTTTATAAAACCCTACATCAAATGCTTGAGTATTTATTATTTGTTATTTATTTTGCCAAATGTCTCAAATGCATCTATAGGCGACAGGCCAGTGCTCTGATGTATAAGCCAAATACCATAAAGCTGTCTCCATGCAATTTAGAGAACTCTTTGATTATGCACGCTTTGGCTATATTTTTTACTAAATAATGATCTGGGTAGTTAAATTGCTCTAAAAGGTTCAGTATTTGTTGGGTTTAAGTACCTCAAGAGTCAATCCAGTAATTTTTCATGCTTACTTAACCAGGCTCTGTGATCTGTAAGTGATGGTAACTGATTTCTTTCTTTCTCCTGGCCTCCATCTCCCTCAAAGGTTCTTCTTCACTTTCATTTTCATAAAAACACACTTGCATAAAGCCAAGTAGAAGACTTGGGAACTAGTAATTTTTGATCTTCTAGAAAGAATTTGTGCTTTTTTGTATTTTTATTTGTGCATATGATATATCTGCATGCATCCATTTATGTATGCTTAAGAATAGTAGTGCTCTAGTTCTGACAGAGGCCTCTGGGTCTTATAGCAAAACCAGTAAAATGATAATGTATAACAACTCATCAATAGAATCCCATGGACATTGTGGATAATTCTGACAACTAATGACAGCTTTCGGTTAATCCATATTTTGACTGCCTTCTGTTGAACCCTTTCTAGCCCTTTCGTGCAAGTTCTGAGTTTACAAAGGAATACAGAAGAAATAATTTTTGGTTTAAGTTAACTAAAAGCCTAAATTTAATGTAAATTAATTAAAACACATTAATCACCACATGGAAAACAGATTAATAGTGATTTTTTTTTCAGTCAGATTCACTTTCTGATGTGCAAAGTCACCTTATTTCCCATAATATCTCATCAGCATAGGATGTGTTTTCATGTGACACAAAGGGTAAGCAGCAGGACATCCCCTCCCCATCCCACCCCCCTCACTCAATAGCAGCTTTTCCATCAGTTGCAGTAATGGGTTGGAGAAAGACAACAACATTGATTAGCAACTTGGGAGCATCTTCTGCCTCTGACTGGTTCTGCTCAGCTCAGCACAGTTCTTGGTGAGCGGGAGAAAATTTGAGAGAGGATTACAATAAGACAATCTGGCAGAAGATGCAGATATGCCACACCCAAGGCCAGTTTCTGGGGCTGCAGTGGGCAGACCTGAAACCCCCAAGCAAAAAGCATCTTTTTGTCCATGGTAATTGTCTTGGGCTAAAACTGGCACTGTAGAGGCAGCTCTGAACTATTCTTCTCAGTATTAATAGGTTATAATAGGTTACCTGCGTCCCCAACCCCACCCCCCATCACTCCCGATAGGGCATAGTTAGCTGTACTTATATGTGCTTTTGCTTGGGATTTCAGAGAGATGTGTGGATTCCATATTTTCTTTACAGTATACGTACTAATACATAGAAATGGGAAAAATATTACATAAGGATTTCAGCACGTATATTACGGAATTTATGTTTCCTATATATCTCCAGCTTGCTGCATCTTACACAGATTTTTGAGAGAGGTAACTGCACTCTCCTGTCTGGAAAATTATTTTCATATTGCTTTACTTGCATTTCTCAGACTTTGTTAAATATGCTGCACTCATCTTGGAGCAAAACCAGACTTTCTAGTAAAAAATGTGTAGACAGCCACAAAAAAATCCCCTCACTGCATGCAGATGTCAAACAACACAAATATTTGGCCCAATGGCAATGAACAGCTGAGAGTCCAAAACAAAGGAGGTAGCAGTAGCAGCATTGTCAGGCAATTTCAAGAGCCCATCTTTTCTCAAGACCACTAATACACAAAGGTCTAGAAGGGCTTAAGAGACTCTCTTGAAGAAAGCTGTAAGTTGCCTCCACCATCTTGTTACAATTTTCATCAGGTATTTTCTGAAGCCTGAACTCCCCTTTTATCACTCAGGCAGACATGCAAACTCTTCTGTAAAACAGTTCTGCAGCAAGTACTGTTCCAAAGGCTCACAAACAAAGTGTTCTTTTGACTCCTTTACACCTAGATGTAGTCTCATGATTATACGAGGTTGTTCTTTGTAACTCTTCCCAGAAGAGTTTACTGAAAAAGTGAGATCTACCTCCTAAAGTGCCAGGATAGAGCATACTCTGCAGCACTTCATTTTATGACATTTTATGGCACATTGCCTGTGAAAAATACTCCATAGCTCATTAAGGAAATCCTGCGCTTCCAATAAGGATGTTGACCTAGCTATGAGGTGAACACAATCGGATGGTGCCTGTCACATCAGTCCACAACTAACTCTGAAGTTTGCTGTCAGGTATGACAGTGAAAGCTGGTGGTGCAAAAAGCGGTGCACGGCTACCTATTTGCGTGTACAAAAAAGGAGGAGGAGGGGGGCTGAAGAGGAGAAATCTGGGGAGACGGTTTCATTCGTGCTGAGGTAAGACAATATGGTCGATCTCAACATAATGTAGGTTGTCTCCAAAACCAGCCAGGTCCTTGTTCAGAGCCTCTTTCTGCCCAGGATACACTCATAAATGGTGGTAGAGGAGATGAATTCAGGAAAGCTTCTGCTTCACTTTTGTACAAAATTGCTACAATCCACAGAAGAGATTGAATGCCAGATGCTTCCTAGGGTATTTAACATAACTTACTAATAAAAGGATTAAGTTTAAGAGATCAGGGATAATTTAATAAGAGAATTATTACTGGCTTCTCTCAAGAATTGCCAGTCTAGCAGCCTCACTGGCTGTGCTGCTGCACAGGGAATCAGATCCTGGCTTGCAGGAAAGAGTTTTAATGACTGTGGCCTTCCATGGGACCTACAGCCATGGTCTTGGAGACCAGCTGAAGACCAGCTGCACCATCTTGGCTCTTGTGATTATCTAGAACAGTATTTGTAGAATTGACTGAGAGTGTTGGAAGGAGGTTTCAGCCTCTCTTAGGGCAGCACCAAGGCATTTGAATGCCACTGTCCTCCCGGGAACACACGTCCAGCACTGGCTCAGTGTGTCAGCATGTGTCCCGCACCATGGCACCATCTCCCCTCAAAGTGTGATGCCAGTGTCCCTGTGTGCCCGGAGAGCTGTCCCATCCTCTCAGCCCACAGGTCAGCACGCTGCTGGGGCACAGACCTCCTGCCTAGCAGCCAAACACCACGTCAGAGTCTCACAGAGACAGGAAATACTTGAATGCAAGAACGTTATTACCTGCACAAACATCTGCGTGTCTTATGCCAAGTAAGTTCACGGAATTATTCCCTCTTTTGTCTGTTGATTTACATAGGTAAAAAAGTTGTGAAACAGACTTACCAGCTTTTAACATTTATTATAAATTAGTTCAAAAGGCTAACATAGCCTTTTCTTGGCCAGCTCCATTTTCACCAGTTGGCCATCTGCATAAATTTCTTCCTGTCTTGATTGAGTTTGCAGTCTATGTGAGAGGACAAACATGTTTAATTTTGATGGTTTCCACTTTACGTTCCAAGCAGTAATTCTCTCTGAGCTGGATTTTTTTTCCTTTTTTCTTTTTCTTTTTTTTTTCTTTTTCATTTTATCTGCCACTCCTACTTAAATGTGAATCTGTGGGAAGTGTCTTGCACTCTTTGGGATAGATGTTTAATTTTCCTGGCAAAACCAATAAACTGTAAATGTTGGGGGGTTTTTCTCCTGGACTCTTGATTCATGAGTATATACCATTTATTCTGCAGTTTTTAGCCAGAATTATTTAATTAAAAAAAAAATTTCAATAAGCTTTTCCTTACTCCTTTCCTGGTTTTACCTATCTGTTATAGATGCCCACTGAGACTTCATGGTCCTTTTGAATCAACGTTAAACAGTCTTAAATACATTTCCCTTCTGTACTTTCTATAGCACCGTCTCTTTTTTCAAACTTTTTTTCCTGCTACATTGTTTTATCATCCTGTCTCTTTCCGCTCTCACTCCCTGCCCTCATCTTCCCTGCTTTTGAGTCTCCTGCCATTTGCATTCTTTGGCTTTCCCAGTGGTTTTGGTGGCCTTTCAAACCCTCCCAATGTTTATTCTGAATGGAAAACCCTTCCCAGTTCTTGTGTGTATGAGGCGCTGGTGAGGATCTCCCTGGGTCAGGACTGTCACACATGGTTTGTACCCACCTGACATGAGAAGTAATTTTTTCCCAGCAGGATATGCTCCTCGCTTACTGGAAGTGTTTGGCCACTGAGACAAGGGCACAGCCTATTCTTATTTCCCTTTCCCCACTCTCTGGGACCTGACCCCACCACTGCAGCCCTAACAAGTCGGGATGGATGGGACCCAGGTTTCTACAATTCAATCATTTATATGAACTTACTACTGCTATTCGGAGAAGTCCTGCAGCAGCCGTCCCAAGGTAATCCTTGACTGTCTGAGACCTGACCAGCGCCATGCAAGTCCTGCAGCCCACTGGTTTTCCTGAGTCCCCGATGGCCTCTGATTTGGTCTGTAATTTTTAAATTTCTCTGTTGCTTGTAGTAAAGTTAAAAGACTTAATAAATCTTCTGACAGCTCCTAAAAACACCAACTTAGGCTCTGAACATTGAGGTATTTCATTTACTCATAAGTTTTCTGGCTCCTTTTCTGTGCTCTCTTCTACACCCTTGTTAAACTAAGTTCTTTTAAAATGCCTCAGCTAGAGAAATTCTTGCCTCTGCAGGCTCATGCACAGTTTTGCCTTGGTTGGGATAATTGGCAAGAGTTTTAACACATTCCTTATTTATAACTGCTAACAGTTTGTTAGGACAAATACCTAAAGCCTTTTTAAAAATCATTGATCTTTTAAATGCTTAGTTGGGTTTTTTTTTATTTCACATAATATGAGGGCATATTTCAGGCTTATGAAATACTGCACCCAGTATCTTCTTCTCTCCATAAGTGTTTTATTGTGCTGTGGTGGTCTTTTGAAGAGCAATATCTACCATAACCAGTATGGGACTGGAGGGGCTTCTCTGTCTGCCTGTTCCTCACTCTCCTGGTGATTTTTGCATATGTGGTCCAGTTTGTGCTGGCAAACAGGTTAAAGAAAAGACATGGGCCTTGGCTTGGCACTTCTCACAGCTCTGTTTCTCCATGCCCTAGGGCATGGAACAGGTTGGGGGTGAGGCAGGAAGGTTGCTCTGTGGGTGCTGGAGACACAGGAAGGGGCTGAGGTCAGGGACAAGGGGAAGAACAGGACACACTGCTAGGGGTAAGGGCATGGGCATGTAGGGAGTATTTAACAGAGTTGCAGGGGGGCACCTCTGGCTTATAGGGGACTGCTGAAAATATAGCTATGGGCAACTAGTGAGAGGAATAGGAAGATGATGGTAGCTGTTAATACTGCAGAAAGAGTGTGTGGGTGCATCAGATACAGTGTCTAGGAAACCAGGCTTCATTACTTCTGCTCTTGCAGAACAACATTTTAATCAAAAGCAGAAAGGGACACAATAATGGGGTTAGCAAAAGAAAAATCAATAAAAACATGGGCAACTATGGCCTTGGAATCACCAGCTACATCGGAGCGTCACGACTTTCTCCAGAGTTTTTCCTTTATTTTTTTTAAAGCTTTCCAAACCAGTCATGTCTTTTGGAAGCCTAATCAGTTCAATCTTGGAGCTGCCTGGGGGGCAAAGCTCACATCTGAATACAAGGCTCATACTTTTCTCAAATTAGTGAGTATTTGAATTGAGTCAAGACTGAGATTGAGCTCATCTCTAGAAAATACATCAAATAGCCTGTGGAAAACACTGCTCACACACCTCATATTTTTAAAATGCTCTGTCATCTGAAACTATTAAGGTTTTTTTCCCCATTACACTCCTACACCATATCACAGAGTAGCAGATGGACAGAAATCATCTAGCTATTAATGGTAACTAAAGCATGAACATAGCATTTCAGCTAGAGTTCCCATTTATTGGATTTGAAAATCTTATTCATTATGATTAAGTCAAAACAGGAAGCAATTTAGGATCCACTGGTGAGAGTTTTCCTATCTAATATTAAACAGGACTAATAACTAAGTCTGTGTAATCAGTGTGGGAAGAAACAGGTCTGGGGCAAAGCAATCTCACACCCTTGAGACCAAGCACTCCTTGGAGCTACCTCTTCTCTCAGCAGATAACAAAGGGAGCCTACATGAATACATTAAACTTCAACAACAGAGCTTTAGATATCTGAAATTTGAAGATATGAAACCCTTTCATTTTAATAAAATTTAGTAAATGAGGAAAGGAGATGATAGCTTACGATAAAGGTGGAAGTGAAGGAAATGGTTGAGGAGAGTTTATATATATATATCTTAAACAAGACACAACCACTCATGGACTTCAAAGCCTTCAGACCTCTAGTTCATACCTGCAGCCATGTTGCCATGCCTCTGTGCAGTCGGTTATAGGAACAATTCACCATTAGTTGAAAGGCAAAAGCAGTAAAGCTGGGCACATTATCTAGGAATTGCTACTTTTTCCTTACCTCTTTCTATCTTTCCTTGCCATTTTCCTATTTTTTACTTTTTTACCTTTTCTTTTTTCTTCTTTTTTCCTTTTTTCTTTTTTCTTTTTCCTTTATTTTCTTTTTGCCTTATTTCCTATTTCATTTTTTCTTTCCTCTTTTCCCCTTTTCACTTTTTTCTTTTTTCCCTTTTCACTTCTTTTTTTCTTTCCTTTTTCCTTTGTTTTTCTTTCTTTTTTCTTTTTAATTTTTTTCTCTCTCTCTTTTTTTTTTAAACCAGAACTGAAAGGAGCACCAAATGCACATTCCTTTTAGCATTTCAATGAATTCTGCGGGGGATGAATAGCAAGCGTGTACATAACCACACACATATGTATGTATAAATTTACAAGCTACAATATCCAGACATCATGAGGCTCTGCTAATAATTTTCTCAACCTTGCCCAGACTGTAGCTACATTTATGATCTGGAGATTTATTGATTTTAGTTATTTTATCCCTCCCATAATAGGAAACTACCCTCTGGACCATTGACCTATTCTTGTTATAAATATACTTTAGCTTGCTCTCATCATAACACTATCCCAGGCATCTAAGGTGTTGTTGTGAGGTGGTGGTGTTATAAGGAAGGTAACCATAACAGAGTTTTAAAATAAATCATTTAATTCCTCCAAATGTGTTTTCTTCTGCACTCATTAGCTATTGGCATAGATTTTATTCTGACAAGTGCATCAGGGCTCTGATCTATCACAAGACCTTCTAGGTGTTTTGGTAGCACAAATAATGCATAAAAGTAATGAAAACTGCAATTTCTAGTAATACTACAAACAGTGCTAGCCTGGACTATGTGCAAATGTGTGGTTCCACTCAGCAGCTGGCATTTGAGAGTCTTTGCTAAGGTCGCATGCCCCTAGGACCTCCAGTTTCCTATGGTTTCCACAAATAAGGAATTTGGAGCTCATTCGCTGTTGCCAAATCATCCCAGGATCCAAACCACTGGAAGTAGCCAGTGCTCTTACTCTTGGTTTGGTTAACAGCATATCCACAGAGAGCATGTATCAGTTCTTTCAGTCTTTGAATGGCAGCACCAAGACTTCTCATTGTTTCTTAGATACACATAGTATAGGAAGACCACATGTCATTTGGTATCCTGTACTGCATGTGGTCAAACAATGAAGCTTAAATACCATCTCACCCACAGTCACCCACAGACACCCCTCGGTGTCTGTGGGGAGCATGGCAACTGGGTGTTGTGAAGATTATCAAGAGTCCAGCAGTCACTTAGGTATCTGTCCACATACAATGTTGAAGTTCAGTTTTGGAGGAATAGACAATTACAAATACCAAGTAACTCTCTGACTAGCCTGCGTAAGAGGTCACTTTTGAAGGCTGTTATATTTTCAGATGTGCTGAGAAGTTGACTCAAGCCCCATGTGACTGAAGTGAAATTTAGCCTTTAGCCCAAGTGTATTCTAGTAACTGAATATAAAGGCCATAGCTAGGCGGGCCAGTGTGACCAGGTCAAGAAAGTAATGAGCCAGGCACCGATATTCTCATTCTATGATGATGTTACAACTACTACTTGAATCATTTTCCTCTTCCCATAACCTGCATCCCAGTTTTATGCAAGTTTTGAGAAACAGCTTTACAGACCCATTATAAGATCAATCACTGTTAATACAATTAAGCTGTGAATATACATCGATTGTGCTAAAGCCGTGTTGCCTCATCTTTCTAGATCTCCTTTTATTTTCACAATGAGGAATCCAGCCCTGCTTATACATGTTTTATTTGTAGTCTCCTGGTAGTGCAGCTGCTTATTCAGTGCAACGACACTGCATGTCAGCAATGCATTGTGAACAGTGAGCAGAGCCAGCAATCCACACCAAACAAGAATTGTGATTAAATTAGTGAGCTTCATTGATTGAGAGGCTGGCAAAGGAGTTTCATTTCACTCTGAAACTGTCTTCACTGAAGGTGCTCATCCTGCACCTTCATACCATAAAAAATATGCTATTCTTCATTCCTTTTCCTTCCCAATACTTAGTCTATGGGAAGAGGCATATGAGCTGGCTTGATCAGGCTACACCAGTGTAATGGATTGCCATTTGTTGGCAGAGCCTAAGCAATAATTTGTCACCCACTGCAAATCCATTGTGGTCAAGCCCATGCCCCTGTTCTGTGGGTCTCTGGGGTAACATCTGAAGATTAAACTTCGCAGTCCTGATTAGAACATCTAGAAGAAAGGTAGAGTAGTCCTGGGAAATAAGGGAACACTCCTGATTTTGCTTCTTATTTTTTTTCCCCCTACACTCATCAAAGTAATAAGAATGGTATTCCTAGGAGTCACAGTTTGAACATGTAAATAGGGAAGAGTGTAAGGACTGGAAAGAAAATACTTGCATGGGTTGGGGGACAGTGTATTGATCCAGATTCCAGTCTTGGGTCTAAACACAAAAATGCAGGTCAGGGGTCCATTTGATTTCTGCTGTTTGTAGCAGCGTGACAGTTTGGAAGTGTAAAGAATCAAATCCTTTGAGTTTACTGTGATTCCTGCTATCTCTTTGTTCTGATCAGTGGTATTTATATATTTTCAGAAGTAAATTTAAATCTACCCAGCATCCTGCTGAGCACAAAGCATGGAAAGTCCACTCATCCGGCACCTACCAGACTCGTGCCCTGCTGAGGCACTGCACCACTGCTTCCAAGATGCTTATGAGAAAGCTGTGTAATCATTTAATTTATTTTAGGAGGTGTTAGAATAGCAAAGGTAAAACAAATATTATCCTTGGCAGCCACACAGAATAGGGCATTATCATCGCCCATGGATGGTAATATTCTTGTATTGATTCAATATATTTGTGGTTTAAAAGTCTAATGAAGAGATCTAGGCTGCATTACCTAGCATAGTGATATTTGTAGGAAAGAGGGAAAATAAAATCATATAAAAATCCTAGCTTTGTTTCATCAGGAGAAACGATTAAGGAACTCTGAGGAGCTTTAGAGCAGATTTTTTCATGTTCTTATGCATGGAAAAAACAGGGTATAAATACAATTATGTGTATGTGGAACTAGTGCCAGCAATTCCTTCTTGTAAATTTAGATATGATAATATTTTAAAATAATTTTAGCTTTAAAATTGGAAGATTTAGTTCAAATTTGAAGTCAAGAGAACAAATTGCACCACTAGTTCTTGCCTTAAAATTTTGTCTATACTTGGTGGTATTATTGTTACTTCCAAATTGAGACCTTTGGAATTTCTGTAATGTTATTAGAACATATCTGAATCTTGAAAGATTGACATTTCAGAATTATTTCATCATCCTTTGGGTCTTGTTTGTATTACTTAGGGAAATAACTTTTGATTGAGCCAATTACAGTATGCTGAATGGTTAAATATATTAAAAGCAGTAACCGAAATCTGACATTCCATTGTTTGCACTCTTCCAAAAATACATGAGCCATTTTTCCTTGAAGAGTGTAAAGAGGGTTTGAGAACACACTTTAAAAGAATACTCTCCATTTACATGTGCCCTAAAATAAGCTTATATCAGACTTTATCTGAAAAGAAATATTTATGTGGAGCCTAAAGGTTTCCTCCCTTCTTTTTAAGATATGCAAAAAACCAAAAAACCAAACCCAAAAAACCAAACCAAAAGAGAAACCTGAGAATCATTTAAAATATCATGTGAGTCCTTTGAATAAAACTTGCCACTATGTGAAAAAGTCTCCATAATGCACTAAGCAGGAGACACGAATTATCTGTTAATAATCTAAACACGAAACGGGAATGGCTGACATCTTCCAATGGAGATGGTGATCACTGAGGGATGAAAATGCTGAGCTGAAGCTATTAGGGCTGCTTTGAGCACAACGCAAGAGCATTAAGAACTGGGCCTTGGCATGGTGGCACCAGGGTTGAGGAGAACTGAATATGCTGGGGACCTGGATATGCATTATAGTGTTCCCCAAGCTCTTCCTGCTCAGCTTCCCCCACCACACTCCCCCAACTACGTGTCTTTATTATTCAAATCTTGACCAGCTTTCTAAAAAAAGGGTTTCTAGCTCTTGTGGTTGCAAGGGAAACCCTGAAGACATTAATCCCTATTTTGGATGCATATGCAAGAGCTTCTTAGATATTATCCCTTTCCAGCCCCATAATTTTTCTTAATCAAATGTGTTTGGGTATTTGATTGGAGGTTGGGGTTTTTTTCAAACATTTTCAAGCATGCATTCACAGCCTCCCTATAGAAGATACGAAGCATGTTTCTCATCTCAGAATCTCCTGAATTTAGCGATTAGTTTGGAGTTTAATGCCAATTTAGGAAGGCACTGAAAGATCATTCAATTACCCTGCAGAAGGTACTAACTTGCCAGCTTTTCTTGCAAGAGTTCTGCCCTTCTGAGTCCATCTGATTGCATCTGAAAACAGTTACTGTTTAGCTACAGAGCCCCAGGAAAACTGAGGGAAGCTGTACAGCTAGGATTCGGTTTGGCACATATCTGTGCTCTCACAGAGCATCTATTAAAGTTCGACTCTCACTGTAATAATGGACCACGAGTGATTTTGGATTCAGATCTGAACTGCAGCTCAATGATACACAGCCCCTACATTATTTAATAAAAACCACTGAAAGGTAAAAGACAGAAAATAAATCATTAGCACGTTTCTACTCCATTTTGTGCACTTTTCAAGCTGGACTCTACTTTTTACATCTGCTTTTATTAACCCATCAGTTTTCATGCAGCTTTTCCTGCATTGGACCATCTTCTGGTATGATCCAATGCAGCTAAAATTAGAATAGGCAAATAAACAAGTTGTAATTCAAAACTAGGTCACTAGGTGGTATATAACCAGAGTTGCAGGGACATTAGGATAGGCAAACGGTGATTAGTGCAATGTACTCATCTATACAAGGGCTCCATTTCATTAAAGATGTGTTAGAGCACACATCCATGGCCATCTGTTTCTATTTTGCCAGCCCTCTTGATTGGCCATTGCAAGCATTCCCATGTGTGCTGAAGCATTGTTGAGGAGAACATCTGGCAGCAACCAACACCGCCGTTAAAAAAAAACCCACCATGATAACAACAGAGGCATTAAAGCAAATATATGTACAATAATTTCATTGTTGAAACCTCTACCAAGGCAGGCTTGTTGTCCAACAAAGTTGTTGCCAGCTAGGGTCTGGCGGTCGGAAGATATCGTGTTGTACGGAAAGGTACACAAAGTGAACATTCAAAATGTTCCTTTCCTAAATTTTTGCTTTCCTGAGCATGACAACACAGCAGTAGGAAGATACTTCAGTGGAACAGCTTTCTTTTTCTTGGTCCTGGCTTTTGACATTGCTCGGAAGGCAAACAGAAAAAGAAATAAAAAAAATTAAAGCATTTACAAGGGAATGAAAAGCATTAAAGTAAGACTGAATGTTTGACTAATTTTCCTGTATTGAATAGAAAAGAACATATTCGTGCCATATGTTGTCAGAACATAGAGCAACTGCATTCTAGAAATGGAACTGAAAAATCAAAACATCTGAATCTTTATCTTGGCAAAATGAAGAATAAGTGTTGACGGAACCTAATGATCTTTTGGGAGTGAGAAAAGTTGCTCTCACTGAAAACGGATGGAATCCCTCCAGATTTAAACTGATGTAACTCCAAGCAGAATTTGACCAAAGTTTAGTCAGCAAGTAAATAAATGAATCTAGGTGCAGCTGCTTTTTACTATAAGTGTAAATTTAGTGAATAAGCCACTGTTTTACCCATTTACATTTTTGAGGATAACTTTTAATGAACTGTGAAGCACCTCATGCTGAAAAACATGCACACACAGAGCTTACAAAAAGCGTTATCTCCTCGGACCTGACATTTTTCTTGATTCCTGTGTCCCTTGATTTTCTTTTCCTTAACATAGTTTAACCCCTTCCAGACTAGCCAAACAGCTGCAAGACAACAGAAGAAAAGGCAGAGAAGAGATATGTCTGTCCTTACAAGTTAAATTATGGTTAGCATCCTTAAGGGAGCATAGCTGACATGCTTTAATTTTGTCTGTGCATTTCACCATTCACTGCAGAAACCAACCTCAAGCACATCCACCTCACTTCTTACATTGTTGCATGTACCTGAAAACTAACAAGCAAGATGTGTGCACAGGCCTGATATCTCCAAGCAGGCGCTATGTAACTAATGTTAAAAAAAAAAACGGAAAAGTATTTTTTGGTGAGGCCACCATAGTATTTTCCAACTAGTTACTTAGAAGTGTAAGTCCTGAGGTTGCAGGGGAAAGGACCTGCCTCTATAAGCTGACGAGCTGTGTAGACTATGATGTTTTACTTAAAATTCCTGTTCTACAGAACTCAAGGCAAAATAAATTTTCTGCTTCTATATATTGCTAAAAAGAGGCAAATGCAAAGCCTCCTCCCTCTTTCTTATGCAGAGTATGAAAACAGCCTGAGCCTGTCTTTTCCTGCCCTTGGAATCAGAGGATTGGCCATTTAATTTGCTAATAGCGATGTAGTTCAGGATGGCACTACCTGCTGGCAACCAGCTGTGAGGAGGGATGAGGATAAAGGAGAAGGGGCAAGTACCAAGATGTGTTTGCTTATTAACTCTCGGTGCTGGGTAACGGGGAGCAGAATTCCCTTGTACTTACTGTTGGGGACCATCACATTTATCATGCATGCACACATTTGCTGGTCTTCTCCTCCTCTAGCAAAGTCCTTTCATTCCACAGCAGGTCAGTGGAGAGGTGAGACTTTGCACAGGTGCCAGGTTGTTATTCTCTGTTCTCAGATATGCTGCTTGACGTGGCTGCCTGGTTTTTAGAGGATATGCCCAAGCTGTTTTGGGGATTCCTGCGAGATCTCCACCAGTATAGACTGGGTCCCCGCTCCCACTCTGGTGAGAGAGGACCTTGACACAAGCTTTTGCTCATGTTTTGGCTGCTTCTTGGAGGAGATGGCTTATTTTGTTCCACAATGGAGCTCCAGAGCCAGCTACCAGTTACGCAGAGGCCCTGGAGTTAAAACAGAGTAGGAATAAAGCTAATGGAGCTGTCACACCCATTTTGGACTACCCCAGCTGCTTGGACCTGGCTGCTGTTACTACTTTACAACCTCTGGCAGAAGGATAAGGCAAAATTGTTATTACTGGCAAGTACGACATAATGGTTGTAAGGGAACTTTACTAATGTAGGAGGAAAAATGAAGATGGACGGCTGCACTAAAAATACAGTGGTCACAACATGACTGTTAATAACCTCAGTGAATGTGATCACATTTCCCCTACAACCTCCTCCAGTGTTCGAGCATCTGAATCACTGGTCTCTTCCCCTGGTGCCGGAGGCACAAGTTGCTGGGATCAACATCCCCCCTTGCTGAGAACTGCAGTGCCTGTCCAGCTGATTACAGGTTGGATCCACCACTCGAGAAGCCAGGAACATTTGCTTCAGAATCATTAATTTGCTGCTGGAGTGAATGGTTTGCCCAGCTATTTAAAGTGTTGGGCTTGGTGACCTGTTGCTTTGACAGCAGTGTCCCTCCAGCTCTCCTGGAAAGGCACAAATGGAGGTAAACACATGCCTGCCTTCTCCCCGTTTGCCTCCTCTGCTTGGCTGAGGTTCCCACATCATTTCTAGTATTGAGTTCCCACATCTTTTTTAGTGCTGAGTTTTGGATCAAGGTCCCTAGTCTTCCTGCAGCTGTAACAACAGCAGCAATATAGTGGTAAATTCTGTCAGGAGGGTTATGAAATTCATTGACAAATGTTCCTGTATAGTGTGTCAGATTTGAAGAATAACTGAATGGGAAAAATAGTCTAACTCTAAAAAGAGTTTTAAAAAAATGTACAATATGTTGCAGAACTATTTGATTTTATTTTGTTGCTCACGGAATCAGCTTTGGTTATATTCACATTTCTTTTGTCACAGGTTTGTTGGCCTGGGTCTGGTGGTAGCTGATGGATCTGTTTTTATGACATTGCCAGGGAGCCCAGAGGTGCAAGGTAGGAGTTCTGGTACTGCAGACTAATAAAAAGGGGAAAAAAAATGCATCCAAAAGGTGAATGTAGAGGCCTTATATGAGCTTGAGAAATGCAATGGAGGTACTTGTTTTTTTTTTCCCCCTTCCCCCTAAGTAACTCTTATTATCGCGGCCCTGGGGTGATAAACAGTCCAAGCCACGTGATTGCATCCTTTCTCTTTTGTGATTAAGCCTTTGGCCTTTTGCTGTATTTGTCACCAGGAACGTTTATTTATGAAAAAGCCTCAAGATAAAACCAAAACCCAAAACCAACACAAAACAACTTATTCTTTCATACGTGGAACCTGGCTGTGCTTGCCAGTAAAGTGGGAAGAAGGGATAGAGAGCATTTCTTTGTACAAAGGCAGAACAGTAGCTTTTCCAGTATGCTGGCAGGGTAGAAGGACCTACAGAAACTCTCAAGTTCCACAGCACATTCGAGAAACTATTTATTTTTGCCTATCCATTTTTAGAATTTTTTTTTTTTTTAAGTGCTCAGATTTGGCTTAACTCTGATCCTGCTGACTTCAAAAAGAACAGAAATATTCCACTACTGAGTTCTTCTGCAAACCTCACTCTTCATTCTCATGCAAGAAGGAAAAATGCAGCCTAGGAGAGCAATGGGTCAAATAAAGAGGTTGAAACTGAGGATCTCTAGACTCCCAGTTTTTCATTTAGAAAGTCCTCAGATGCAACAGTGAGCCAGAGGCATTACAACAGCAGAGCCTGGTATCATGTGCACATTATAGATGCCAACTAATTCTCTGCCAGGGTAAACTGGAAATAGCTAAGATTTCTTATTTGGGAAAGAGAGATCAAGGACTTGGGAGCAGGTCGTATTTCACAGAATGGAAATATGCACTTCTGGGAGCAGGCTGTCTTTTTCTTACTGCAGGCAGCTCAATAAAAAAGCTGAAAAAGAAACAGGAGTGGCCAACCTGTGACTCCTGAAGCATGTGTAGCTCACAAGCAGTGCAAGAGTTGTTTCCTAGGCTGTGACTGCTCCGCATCAGCAGCAGGAGCAATGTTTTGGTGGATAACTGAGATGGCTCAGGGGTAGGAGGAAGGGACCCATCAGAGCATACAGCAGCTGGCAGTCATTGGGTGTGTCAGCATCCTGGTTGCTTCCTTCCTGGTGGAATACCTGGAGACCTGCAGAGCATCTGCCATCTTGCAGTGTTCCTTCTCCCCTTGACTTTTTGAGGTATGTGGTACATTCAGTGAGCTTTTCAACTAGGTGAAGAGTCAGTACCTCAGCTAGTCTTCAACTGTGGAATAGACAGAGAAACTTGTGGAAGTGCTTGGAAGAAGCTAAGTATAGGCATTTCCCTATTCCATCATATACATTAGATAAATTGAGCACAGCATGCTGCTTCTCATCTCTGGTTGCTTACTTCTCAAACAAGCATAATTCAAATGAATAAAGTTTGGAAGAGGTATTTGGAGTAATATGTAATGGCACTCCATGATACACTGCCATATATTTTACATATAGAGTGATCCTGGGATGCTTTTACCAAGCCGTGTGGTTGCTGTCAGTAAACTTGCTAAGTGAAAACCATGCAAATTTAGAAAGAAAAGAATCAAAATATTCAGAAAGGCATTCTTCTAGGCCTCAGTTAAGTTACCTTGGCTTTCTGAATTTAAATGAACAGAGATTTTGGGGGGATAAAGAGGCTCACACTGCAAACTATACAAGCTGATCCCATACATCAGAGAACAGATTTTGATGCAGTCCTCAGTGTGCCAGCTATACCTGGGGACTTTACTCATGACATCCCTTGGCTCAGCTGCTTCTAAGTGTTCCCTGCAGGTCTGGGGAGTCTTGCTCTTCGCTGATGTCACTGTTTCCATGTAGGAGGTGCATCAGAAATGGTCTGAGATTCCATTACAATCCACTAATCCCCTATCACTGTACCCCCCTGCTTAACTTGTGAAGCCCCTGAAAGACAAATCAGAAGCACTTTGTCACTTCCTCCAGGAGGTGAATTCCCACCCCATGCCAGCAAGCTGCTACTGAATCCAGCACCTAGCTCCATATACAATGGGTGCTCTTTATGGATGCCGTCCGAGTTGTCTTTCAATAGCTATGACACTGCTTTGCGTACTGTGAATGCTTAAGCAAATATATTAACCCCAGAACTGTAACTTCACAAAGCCTCATTATAGTTTGTATGTGCTTCACTGAAACCTTACTCTGTAGTACTTAACATCTGTGATTCAGGGTGTCAAAGTGTTAATCGGCTGGCATGGTCAAGATTAAACAAGTAGATTATTTTGATATTCTTCGGTAATATATTAAAAGTGAAACATGATCCGTCAGCCCTTGAGGTTCAAGTCTCAGCACATGCAATTATACAAGGAGTTCCCTGTAAAAGTGATCTGGAGAGCTGAAAAGAAACGAGCCCTTCCCAGATGTAGTCTTAGCAGTGGTCCATAATACATGACATCAATGAGTTAAACTAAGGAAACCAGTGAAGGCCAACATCTCGGTTTTAAGTTTCAGATGAGGTTTTTGCTTATGCCCACCTCAGGAAATGAATATTGCATTCATAAATTGTTTTTCTTATCCAGGAGATGAACCTTAACATTTTCATTCAGCCCCAGAGTATTAGATTTCTTTAACACTTTGCCACATTAGAATATGTTTTCCATCTGACTCTGATGATGCAATATCTGAAGAAAAAGTTGGCTGAGTGGCATTCCATAACAAGCAATAAAAGTTTATGATGCACAGAGTATGATAATTGGCACAATATGAATTGAATGCTTCCTTATGGATAATATTTGATAAGATATAGCATGTGTAGCCATCATAACATTTCAATCAACCCACGATTGCTACTTTAAACTGTATTTATTTTATTGTCTCCATAATGGATTTTACAGTGCCAAAAACTTGGTCTGACTTCACTAGAAAGATGAAAAATCAGTGTGTTGTTTTCCCTGGTGCATTTATTTCCCACTGAAATCCTTTTCTCTTATTTTCTTCTCATTTTTTTCAACCCACCACTTTGCCATAAGCTGTTGACATATGATTTGTTGAAAGTCAAAGCTAGTGGACACCAGTGTTTTATTTTTTTCCCCCATCGTGGCATTATTTTTGCATAGGGGCTTTTACAAGGTTAATTAAACCATAATGGGGAAATCATTCACGGACAATGTCCTTTCCCAGTTTCCAGATTTTATAAACCTCACACCTGTTTTTCTTAGGTTTTTGTGCTACATCAGCCTATAAATCCTCCTGTATTTCCCAGCGTAGTTTCTTATGAAATAAAACTTTTTTCCCTCCATTTGCTCAACTGTTTTCAATACTTGCAGTCAAGCCTGAAGTTGTCAATCAAGGAACAGCTTATCAGTCTGAGCTTTTCCTTTTCAAGCCTATACTCAGTGACTTTTGAGACCTGTCAACACCCAGTTGATTTTAGCCTTAACAATAAAGTCACACTCTATCTCCCACCTAGTAGCTTTAGATTAAATTCTGATGTCATATACGTCATATTTACATAGTTAAAACTCATAACAAAGCAACCCACAGGCAATAGGATGTAATAACCATGCAACAGAGCCATTTCCTGTCCC
This sequence comes from Laterallus jamaicensis coturniculus, assembly GCA_022605575.1. Classification (NCBI taxonomy): domain Eukaryota; kingdom Metazoa; phylum Chordata; class Aves; order Gruiformes; family Rallidae; genus Laterallus; species Laterallus jamaicensis. The sequence goes on along the minus strand of JAKCOX010000001.1, from coordinate 76,039,587 downwards.
CTTTTTTCTCTCACACTATGTTTCGTGTAGTTTATTGGATGTGAATGTTTTGAAAATGAAAATCGTCTGGGAGAAAACTGCTAGCCAGGCGTGAGGTTTAGAAGAATTCAACTAAAAGAATATATAGAGTTGTAAATGCTTGGCCACCTCTGGTATTGTAAAATAGAAACTCTTTCAATATTCCTTTCATTTCCACAAGAAGAATAGATGGGAGGCCACAATTATGTGCTCCAACAGTCGATTTTTAATATCTTTAATTCTGCTCATACTAAAGGAAAACAATTAACTTGGAGTCAGAAAGCTTTAAACACCAAAAGTTTTACAGTTTTCATTTTAAGGCACAAAGGACCTACTTCAAATACAATACAACGGGAACTTTAACCACAGGCTATGTTTAAAAGACAAATCCACCATGGTACTTTAAACAATCAATTAAGGCAAGTTTAACAATTTTTTTTCAGCCTCACAAAATAGCCCCATTAAAAGTCAGAAAATAAAAACTGCTGTGTGCTCCTCTCTCTCACACACACACACATGCACACTGAGAGAGTATTCCTTAATCCCAATCATATCAAGAGATTCTGTTTTAGCTGAAGATACAGAAAAGAGTAAGACTTAACTGGTGAACTTTATGTAGAGAAGCACAATGACCTTCTGCAAATGAGAACAACTGAAATGCTCCCATTGATTCAGGTATGGTTGGGTCTCTGAGTGAAAATAAAGCATCACTTCAAACTATTGAGGGTGATTTTTTTTTCCCACTAGCATTAATTTATTTTAGAAGTTGAACATAATGCCCAAATAAAGAATGAAGGAAAAAGGCATCAGTTTCTGCTGGAAGGCCAAAGAGGACCCTTCTGATGGGAAGACCCTGCCACTCTTCCCTTCTACCCTGGCCATGCCCTTCTCTGTGATATTCCAGTATGGAAATAAAGGGTCCTTTAGTGCTGAAGGGGGGCGCTCCAGGGGATCCTTCAACTGCTATAAGCTTACAGGTTGGCGGGGCTTAAATGCGCGTGTCTGTCTGCATTGAGCAGGCCTTGCATTGTGGGTTGTGTGCAGTGGACTTGCCCAGATGTATGGCCAGGATCCAGTTCTTGCAAATCGTGCTGCTTCTGTTTCCCTTGCTGCTACTATTGTTCCAGCAGCTTTCCTTGCTACATGGGCCTGGCCAGCAGAGGTTAAATCAAACTGGCCTTGGGGCCAGACAGCTCTTCATGGACTTAGGAGAACAGTTTTATTTGTGCTGAGTTCTTCAGTTCTTGCTTGGTAAATAATGGTCTGTTTCAAAATGAACCATGTGTCAAAGCACTAGCTTTCTAGTTTGTCCTCAGGTTGCTTTATTCCTCAGCAATCAGCAACCTGAATTTCTCAGGACTGACAACTTGTTGCACAGCAGGCTCCATGGGGAAAAGGACCCTATGGGTGACCCTGGCTTAGACATCAAATGCGAGCTGCTGGTGATGGGAACTACAAAAAAGGTGAATGCTGGGGGGTATAAACAGGAGCAGTGTTTGTGAGGCAACCTTTAGCTCACTTGGAGGGCTTCTTCTGAAGTACTGAATCTGGTCTGATGCAGGATTCAAAATTATGTGAAGGGAGGGGCTGAAAGACAATGAGAACAAGCAGGGACCAAGGGAAAAAGGAGAGAGGATAAATTTTGTATTGCTTAGTCTAGGGAAAAGAAAAACGGAGGTGAGAACTGGTAACAGGATTTGAATGTTCTGAATGATACCTGTTAAAGGGGAAGGATTTATTCTGACTGTTTTCACCTCCCTTTAGATGTGACAAGCAGTAACCTGCTTAAATCAGACCAAGAAAGAATGAGGTGAGGCATTAGGAAAACACTCTAGCCATAAGGATCCTTCAGAACTTAGATCCTTCAGAAGGTGCTTCTAAGGGAGCCTGTGTCATTTCTACTGATGGTCTTTTGCAAGAACACATCTGTCTAAAATGGTTTTGGCATAGAAGATCCTCTTCTGAGTCAAGGAGATGGGAAATGACCTCCCATGGCTTCTGACACCCTTGTTATCTCTTAAGTCTATGCTTGGTCTCCATCCCTCTTCCTGACTAACTGCATATTGATACTTGTCCCTCCTCCTAAGCCATCCTGCTCAACCCCGCAGCCCCTCATAAGGTAAAGCTAATCGCCAGCAGGCAGTAGCACTCACTGGAAAAAGCTACCTCTATTCCCCCAGCTCCTGCTGGTGTTTCCTGACAGGAGTTTACAACTGCAGGGAATGGATGACCATCAGTAGCAGAGAAGCAAAATCACCCAAGGTCAGGCTACTGGTCAACAGCTCAACAGTCATCTTGGGCCTCCTGTACCCATAGACTTGTGAATCCAATGGATCATGTATGTCTGTCAGTCAACTGGCCTTCAGTATCAGGGTTTGGCTATCTCTACAGAAGGAAAAAATATATGGGTATAGTTAACATGTGTAACTCTAATGCATAACACATGTAGCCATGTATGTAGCCAGAAGGTGTTCATTGTGCTTCCTAGAGTGATGATTGCCTCAGCTTGCACCACATTTTTTGTGCCACTGCTGCTTTTCCCCCATCAATTGCCTGTTTGGTCACAGAGCATGAGTGCTTTTTTCTTCCTGTGTAGTGTAACAACCGGTCTCATGCCAGTATCAAAACCACTGTGGACCTCCGTGTACCGCAGGAGACTTCAGGATGTCATACAGCCAATCTGACATTCAGAGTTGCTGTGCCTTGCTGAGCTTTTGCACCATGAGCTGAAGTCAGCAGAACAACAGATGTTCAGCCACTTTGGAAATCAAGCCAAGAGCCTTAGCTGGGGTTGGTCTGATGGCAGAAGGACCCTATTCTCTGTATGTGATATACAGGCCAAGCTATAGACTCCCTGCTACTCAAATGGGCATACTATGTACAGTGAAATTGCGCTCTAAGTCTTCTGACTGCTTTGTTTTATAGCAGAAAGGTTCATACGAAGCCTTGCGAGAAAAAATATGAAGTCTACATAATGGAGAACTTAATTTACTGGACATAGACTGTGTAGGCCTGCAGTGGGAAAAATTCTAAGGGAGATGAGGCAGATTTCGGTTTTCTCTCCTAGAGATTATGTGTGCCCACAGAAACACATGAGATGCTGCTCATGAGAGAAGCATAATGCCACTTAGCAGCATCTGTCTCTGGACTCCTCATGGTCTGAGATTAGTGAAGAAAAGCTGCAGAAGCTGGTGTCCCTCACAGACATCCTTTGTATGATACTGCGGTTCCCATTGTCAGGCCTTGCACTGCTCCTGCTGCAAGTCAGCCACAACACGCTGAGTGCCAACCGTGGCACTGGGGTGAAGGTTGTTGACAGCCTGGTGTAAGCTACCTACAGGATACCACCCTGTAGGTAGTTTTAAGGACTCAGTGGGAAAGCTTTTCAGCTGACCTGAAGTAGCACACATACATATGTGAGAAACAGCTACTGCCCTTCTTAGGCTTTGATCATTGTATAAGGCAACACATCCCAACAGAAAAGCTAAGGGAGAGCCTATGTTAGTACCTGTGTCTTTCAGTCCATAATGACAATCAGTCTCTTCTCAGCTTTGCACACAGAATGATGCTGAAGGGTGATGTTTCTGCTGCCTTCACAGCTCACAGGAGCCTGGGTCTGCAAGGGCTTGTCTCCAGCAGCTGGGACACCAGCCACATATCTGCAGCCCTCACTCTCAGCTCTCAAAGGCCTTTCAGAATGCCTTATCTTCTCATTAGCAGAGCTTTGTCACAACACTTCAGAGAAAGTGATTCAATGCTTCTTGGCCTGGAGGAACTGGAGAAGTGGGCCCAGGTGAACTTCATGAGTTTCAACAAAGCCAAGTGCAAAGTCCTGCACCTGGGTCAGGACAATCCCCCATTATCCATACAAGTTAGGAGATTATATGACTGAAAGCAGCCCTGAGGAAAAGGACTTGGGAGTACTTGTGGATGAGAAGCTGGACATGAGCCACCAATGTGCACCTGCAGCTCAGACGGACAACTGCATCCTGGGCTGCATCAAAAGAAGTGTGGCCAGCAGAGCAAAAGAGTGGATTCTGTCCCTCTACTGTGCTCTGGTGAGACCTTACTTAGAGTACTGTGTCCAGCTTTGGAGCCCTCAACACAAGAAGGATGTAGACCTGTTGGAGCATATCCAGAGGAGGGCCACAAAAATGATCATAGGTCTGAAGCACCTCTCCTATAAAGACAGGCTGAGAGAGTTGGGCTTTTTCAGCTTGGAATAAGGCTCTGAGGGGACCTTATAGTGGCCTTGAATGCCTGAAAGGTGCCTATAAGAAAGCTGGGGAAGAACTGTTCAGGAGGGCATGTAGCAATAGGATGAAGTGTAATGGTTTTAAACTAGAAAAAGGGAGATTTAGGTTGGATATTAGGAAAAAATTCTTTGATATGAGGGTGGTAGATCACTGGAACAGGTTGCCCAGAGAGGTAGTGGAGGCCCCAATCCTGGAGATATTCAAGGTCAGGCTCAGTGGGCCTCTGAGTGACCTGATCTAGTGAAGATGTTCTTGCTTACTGCAGGGGGGTTGGACTTGATGACATTTAAAGGTCCCTTCCAACAGAATGCATTCTACAATTCTATGGTTCTTCTTCACTACCCTAAGTTTTTTGTTTAATTAATCAGAACATTTAGTCTCCTCATTTACCAAGATTTGCATTTGTCTAGGAAAGACACACTTTCTTTTAATCTGTTGCTCATTTGTACAATGGCTGAGACAGCATTGCTCTGAACCAGTACTGTTCTTTAAATAGTGACAGTAGTTGTGATGGTAAGAATAATAAACCCTTAAGGCATTATACCTCAGGGAAACATGAATTGGGAGCCCCATGCTTGCAGAAAATGCTGGGCAAAGGAAGTTAGAGGTGACTTGCTTGGTAAATGTATCCATACATTTTCTTCTGTTGCATCATACATTAGGCTTTCTGATTCCTTGGTGAATGAAGTGTAGTGTGTATAATATGGAAAGAAGACATTGTACATGAGAAGTTTATGATGATTACAAAGGCAGAAGCCAGGGTGTGATGTGAGTTTCCTTCAACTAGTCTTCTCCCAGACAGTCTAATAGGGAGGAAATATGGGGGTAATAAAGTAAAAGAGAGGAGTAACTGAATTAGTTGGAGGAATGAAGCAGCCTGACGTTCAGCTTGCCCAGCCTGTCACTATTAGATATGCAAGTGATAAAATAATCAGATGAAGAGAATGGTCTGAGATACTGCAAACTGTTACACAAGTCAACTCTGTGTGTCACATTAATGAATATTTATGAAAATTAATATGAAACAATGGAAAAGTTCAGTTGTTAAAATATGACCTGCCAAGTGCTTCTACCATTGTTTTCACTACACCCCATGAAACAAAGAACATTTGGAGTCCAGGCCTCTGCTTAATTTTCAGCTTGTCCCAAGTTTGTGATTTGTTGTTGCAATTTTGTCAAGATGTGAGAAAACAGTGGCTGGTTCCACCACCAGCATCTTCCTGAGGGCTCTACAAGGACTTTGCTACGCAGCAACTGCCACATTGAAATGAACTATCTCTTAAAACCCCACATTCCGTTCTCTTTTGTGTGGAGCTAAGGGCATTCTCCTGTACTTGGTTATGCAGGACAAATCCTGTTGGGTTTTTTTTACCATGGGAGCTGGGCCCACAGGCCTGGGGCAGACACCCATGTTACGAAATGGCAGAGCAGATGGTAGCAAGCCAAAATCAGGGTTCAAGTGCTACCTCTCTACTGAAAATGATCTGACCTAATTACTTCATTCGTTACCATCAGGAGTATCATCACAGATCTAGAATTCACACACAAGGATATCTGAGATTAATATGTTTTTTCTTGATACTTTGGTTGCAAGATATCTGTGGTCACAGTGAGGTAATGACTGGCAGATGCTGATTTTCCAGTGACCTGTAAGGATGCTTGCTCTTGATCTCAATTCAGCACTCCTGCTGGTATGTTTTCTTACCCTTTTTTAACTTGAAAGTCTTGGACTGGCTCCCACACATTCAGGCTTAGTTCTCTCAGGGTACATGTAGCAAATGCTGTTCCCTTTCCATGAGAACCCTTTTTCTAAATTACTTTCTAGTCTTGTTTTACTCCATTTTTTGTTCACTTCCTTTCTCTCCTCCATAAATTAGCTTTCCCTGATAAAATGAGGGGTCTCAACCTTCCTTTCATCCTTCACTTGTTTCTGCACTTGTTCTGCTCTGCCACCCCTTATCTTTGGCTGTGGGGCTCCTTTTACCTTTACCATGCCTTGGTCAGAGCCATGGGAGGCAATCTCTGAGCAGGACCAGTTCCTCCACACCAGCTCTTTTGTTGTCTTGCATCCCAACCCTCATCCTTTCCAGAGCAAAGGATGGAAAAACAAAATAACAAATCATTTTCTTGACTTGAGGGCTTATGCACAAATCCTTCTTTGGTCCTGGCACCTTCCATTCTCCTTTAGTCTTATTCATAGCTCCTCCTTACTTTTCAGAAGTGAAATAAAATACACAGCATATAATGCATCTTTCCCTTGCTTCCTGCTTTTGTCAGCTTCCTTGCTCTCACAATTTGAAGTGCCAGTGCTCTCTTTTAACATCTGAATCTCATTTTTCTTGATTCCCCTGTTGGATTCAAAATTTTGGGGTGTGTTATCTCCTCTTTGCCCGTGTGATGTACCTCACAGACACTGATTGCCCCTCTGAAAATAAACCGTTAGTACAAATACGGGGCAAACAACTGAGGTCAACAAATACCTGGGAAAATGTGATCAAGTGGGGAAAACTGATAATTTGAGGAAAATAATACCACACACTTTTAGGAGCATTTGGCAAAAATGTTTTATTTTTTACATAGTTCTTCCTTCCAAAGACCACTGCAAAGGACAGCTGCAAAGAGAGTGGTTGGTTGGGGTTTTTTTGTCTTGTTTTGCTTCCCTGGCTCAAACGGTAGATTCATCTGGTAACTTGAAAAGAAGCTCGTCTTGGCTTTAGACACATTCAGATATCTCCTAATGTTATATCCAGAGATAAACCCATAAAGCAAGCACAGCTCTGAAACAGGTAGTGTCTGAACATAAATCAGGCCATGCCCAACAGTCCCAACACCAGTTCTCCCCCATCTCGAGGTCCCATCGGCATCACCAACACAGGCAATGCATGGGGTCTAAACAAAACCAGGAGGCTTGGAGCCAGCTCTGGATATTTCAAGTACCTGTTCATATTGCCTTATCCAAGCTCATTGTCCTTCATAATTGCCATCATATGTTACTGCGTGCAACGTGACTGAAAGACTTTTATACCCATTCCACTTTTTGTTTATGCTGCATCACAGTACATACAGTAGGAGTCTCTCACAACTTTATAAAAGTTAGGACCAAAGTGTCCATTAACAGGTAAAATCAGTAACCTGGACTAATTTTCACTAGCAATTATATGTGTGTCATGTGCTTTGCAATGGAAAGTAGCTAAAATCAACTCTCTAGTTCGACAGATGCTAAATGCAGATCGTATTTGCCCTGCTGCAATTGTGTCTCTTCCTTTAATTGTACTTTGGTTAAAACAAAAGTAGACTATATCATATTTTAAAATAACATTTCTTGGTATTTTCTTTAAATGTGACAATAGTATTAAATAAATACGGTAAAATAAATAATGTATTATTTAATTCTTTGAAAGCTTGACATGAAATTCAATCTATGTACATAATTTGTCTCAGATTGTTTCACACTTTACTGCCAACACAGCTTTACTTTTTTTTCACGTGTTTGTCCATTTCAGTTTTAACACTCCCTAATCCCAAAATTGCCATGAGGAAAGTTTCACAATTCTGTGTACTCAAGGAAATTTGACAATGTTGTACTTCACCAAAGACTTTTCTGTTTGGAAGCTAAAAGGAAACAATTATGAATGGATGGCAGGACTAAGTTATAAAATGAAAGCCAGTGCTGCAAACTTCACAGCACCATTTAAAATCAGTATTTTTCATTCTCTAAGTCACATGATGACTGTGGTTCCTCATTTCCTCACCAAATTAAGAATATCCATCAAACTACAAGTATTTCCATTGACAGGGAGGATTGTCTCCAGGCTCTGTAAATACATATTCATATTAAAAGTATTCTACAGGGTTTCCAAATTTTACACAGTATCACCGAGACAAAAGAAAACCATTGTCTGAAATCAAAGGACTTGAACTCCAACAGCATCAGTTGGAGAAAAATAGTTCAATCAGCTGGGGGCTTGGGGATTTGGTGTGACATCAAAACATTTGTAATGCCTACAACCATGTTCATGGCTAATTATATCTAGAGTGCTCCACTAGACAGAGATTTTAATGGGTTAAACAATTCTGGGTGATCAGACAAATGCATCAACCCAGATCTAAATCTGCCTCTCTTGGTTGCCACCTTGTACATTTCAGTAGAACTGTGTTTTCTTTCTGCATCAAACCATCAAGAGGCCAAACAGTCAGGGAATCCATTAGCTTACACTCAAACCTTGGTCCAACCTGCTAAATATTTATTGAATTTGGAAAAATGTGAGACAAATTTAGATTGAACTTAGGCTGATTTATTGTGTTTGGCAAAACATGGTTGTTTCGTATGATTATGACTCTCAAACCAGACAAAGCTAAGTGGGTTCATTTGAATGAAACTAAAGTGAATCAAAGCTGGAGAGACATTGCTGGAAAAAGGTTGTTGGGGGTTTTCTCCTTCCTCCTCCCCCCCCCTTTTTTTTTTACAGGAACAAAAGTTATTTTGGTTTGGTTCTTTTTTTTTCATCTTGAGCCAAACTCCATTAAATATTTTATCTGTGCCTTTAGTCTGCCTGCACATACACAACTGGAAAATCATGCTGATATTCAGGGTAGGCTTTCTCCTCATGTTATTTGCTTATCTTCACCAGAATGCAAAAATTCCTCACAGTTTTCTCAAGACTGATTTCTTCCCAACAAATAAGATTCTTCCAGAACAGAGGACTCCTTTTTTTTTTTTTTGCCTAATATATGCAGAGACTCTCAACCAAAAAGAGAGCGAGAAACTCTCATGGTTTTATTGGAGAGGTTAAAACAAATTGCTATTCCAAATGTTCTGTTACAAGGAACAGGCAGGTGAAAGCAACAATAAAAAGAAGGAATAGGAAGATGTGAAAAAAGAGGCTGATTTTGCTATTCTGGAATTCCTGTGCATTGAAGAATTTATAGTACTTCCTTATATCATCATCATTATTTTGATTCATCAAGTGGAATGCTGTTTTCCAGGCAGCAGTTTTGAAGAATGTAAGTTGCCATTTTCTCATTGTTTCATTGACATATTTATGTAGATTTATCTTTAAACTAGTGAAATAATTAATTTGAAAATATCTTCCTATCATGAAGCTAATTCCGATATTAAAACAGATATTAAGCAACAAAATTTAAAGGACTTGGACAGGTAGCATTACCTTTTTCCTCATATGTTTATACAAAATAATTTTCTTTAATGTTTATATTATAAAATTCACCAGAGAAAGCACAATTTTTATTTTGAATTGTAGATGTTTTCCTTGATAGATGAATTAATTTAATTTCTATTGCAGTTGATGCTAGAGTAAATATAGCAGCTGTTGTACAGCAATTTTTCTCAAGACAGAGTTAAAAAAAAATTAATATTTTCATCACTGGAAGCTGAAGACGTTTTGGAATCACTGTGGCCACTTAAAACAGAATATGAGGTACTTATGAGTTCATTTACAAAGACAGCCTGGCAACTGAAAGTAGAATGAGGGCCTTTTGGGTGTCATTCAAGAAAATCCAAGGAAGATGTTTAAACCTGAGCAAAAGGCAAAAGGAGCTCACAGAGTACTTTAGCACAGGACATGGACTAGAGTGAGAAAGTAAGGTTTAAAAATAAATATTAATTTTTTATAGATAATAAGACTATCTAGAAGTGTGATGGGCAACGCTTAGGAAAGAGGTGGTGAGAAACAATGCACCATGGAGCTTCATCCTTGGATGGTTTAACCCTCTACCACCCTACAATCAAGGCATGCCCTTCATGGTGTTGGACACTTGCCTACAAGTTAGCTGTGCTGCCCAAGCCTTCATATGCTCCTTTCCAAGGTGGATGGGGACACCAGCAAGTCACACCACCGGGGCAAGGATGATAAGCAGCTGCTTGGTACCAACAAATTAAAGACAATGGTATGGTAGTAGGGTAGTGATGGCCAACACGAAGAAAAAATCTTGCAAATTTTCGGTAGAGCAGATGCAACAACTGTCTCTGCTCTGTGGAGAGCTGCTGGCTAACAACTACCCATCTGGGCATCACCCCCTTGCCTTCCCTGTTGCCTCATGTGATGCCATGCACTCAGTCTGAGTGACGTTTCACAGCCTGGCCATTCACAGGGTCGCCCCAAATTAAGTGTTTGCAGAATAACACAGCAGAGAGGTAAAGCAAGGAGATTTTATACACCATCACAAGCACATCTAAAATAACACCCACTCCCACTGTGGTGGGAGAAAAATGCTAGCTGTAATTAATCTGCCAAAGTACAGCACTTTCATTCATTAAAAACAATTCTTTGATTTAGCGCACAACACAAAACACCCACAGACCACAGGAAATCTCTGGGCTAATTCTCCTGCCCTTTCACCTCTCACACATTCAAGCTTTCTGCTTTCTTCCTCCTGTCCATCTGCTTTAATCATTAGCAAAAGCCTTGTGCAACAGCTCTAGCAAGTAAAGTCAGCTGTCATCAGAGCATATTTAAACTGTGACTGTTAGTTTCCACTAAATCAGCTCTATGCCCACAGGCCTCATTAAGCACAGAGAAGGGCAGTGGTGCAGGTCCCCAAAAAGCTCTAGGGGAACCAGCCTTTCCCAGACAAAACTGTGGTCCATGAAGTTCTCAGACCAGGTTTATCCTTTCCTGAATTTTCCAATAGCTTTGAAGTGGAAACACGATTGGCTCAGAAAAAGTTGCTGCGTGATGGGCACACTGGGGGTAGGTCTGAAGATGGTGGGTTTCAACTGTAGGCATTTGAGTGCCAAAATATACTATCGTTAGGAGGGAAAAATGAGTGCAACCCTTGACAGCAGTCTAATAGGGTAAGTACAGAGATGACTGCAGTAAAAGACCTGTAAAGGGTTTGATTTTGCTTAGGAAATGAACTCCCCTATCATAACATGCTTACCTTCCCACAGAGCAATGGCTAGAGGAAGAGAATGAAAGCAATGGCAGGGGAAGCTCTTGATGTCTGACCAGGAGAGGCTCACGGGCTGGGCAAAAGGGTTTGGAAAAGTCACAGGGCTTTTCCTTGAAAACAGCTACAGTTTTCATAACAAAGCAGACAAAATGATGGCCTGTGTTGTGAAAATGTTCATACATTTGCATTACCTCTGCTGGAGAAGAGCATATAAAATTCAGAGATGCAGTTGAAGCTACTGAGTTAGGCCAAAAAATCAATTTGCAACCAGTTATCATGGGTAAACTGTTGCCAATTGTTAAGCTGAAGGGATACCATGGCACATCAGTTTTCATTGTCTTCAAAGAAGCTTCTGGTTTTTGGCTGTGCTCCTAGGTGTACACACATCACTTGCTTGGTACATGTACTATCCACTAGGATGTTAAACAAAGCACGAAGTATGTTTGTTTTAAATGTATGGTTGAGTGCACATCTTTGGACCAGATCCTCAACTAGTGTGAATCTATGTAATTGATTTAGAAGAAATACAGACAATCACAGATAGAATCACACAATCACAGAATAGTTTGGGTTGGAAAGGAACTTTATATGGTACCTAGTCCAACCCGCCCTGGAATGAGCAGGGACATCTTCAATTCAGTCAGGTTGCTCAGAGCCCCACACAACCTGACTTTGAATGTTTCCAGGGATGGAGCATCTACAACCTGTCTGGGCAACCTGTTCCAGTGTTTCACCAACCTCAATGTAAAAAAAATCTGCCTTATATGTAATCTAAGTCTACCTTCTTTTAGTTTAACCCATTACCCCTTGTCCTGTTGCTACAGGCCCTACTAAAAAAGTTTGTCTCCATCGTTCTTATAAACCCCCTTGAGGTACTGGAAAACTGCTCCAGGCTCTCCCTGGAGCCTTCTCTTCTCCAGGCTGAACAAGCTGAATTCTCTCAGCCTGTCTTTACAGGAGAGGTGCTCTGGCCCTCTGAACATCTTCATGCCACTCCTCTGGACTCGCTCCAACAACTCCATGTCTTTTCTGTACTGAGCACAGAGGAAGAATCACATCCGCTGGTCTTCTGGCCATGCTTCTTTTGATACAGACCACGTTACAGTTGGGTTTCTGGGCTGCAAGCACACATTGCTGGCTTATGGTGAGCTCTTCATCCACCCCCAAGTCCTTCTCCACAGGGCTGCTCTCAACCCTTTCACCCCCCAGCCTCTATTGATACGGGGGACTGCCACAGCACATGCGCAGGACCTCACACTTAACCTTGTTGAACATCATTAAATTCACAAGAGCCCACTTTTGGAGCTCGTGTAAGTCCCTCTGGATGGCATCTTGTCCCTCAGGTATGCCAACTGCACCACTTAGCTTACACAGCACCTGACATTTAAGAGAAGAATATTTAGGTTGCATGCCCTTGGTTCAGAAAACTGGCAGCAGAAATGTGACATTACAGAGCAACACACAGTATTGTAAATGGCATGGCAAAGATGAATAAGAAATCATTATTTACTGTTATACACTGTCTTTGGACCTACCCTTTGTGCTGTACAAATATTCAGATGCTTAGAATGCCTGTACAGAAATAGTTTTTTAAACTGCATGCAGTTTTAATCGGACAGTCTTACAGGAGGTAGGTCTATCTCAGGTCATTAATCATAGTGAGTGTCAGTGTAAGGCACCACTAAGCCACTGATTTCTAGAGGTTGGGAAGAGGAGCGCAGCTCTACATGCCTTGCATTAATATTCTGTCACTTCATACCTGCTACCAACCACCATTAAAAACAAGAGACTAGGTGAGAGTGATCTTCCACTTTTCACAATGACAATAACATGTTTATATTTTCCAGAGAGCTTAACAACCAACAAGAGGACATCTTGCCAGGTACTGAATTCAAACATTAAAGTTACAAACTGAAATGCCACAAAGCAAATAAATGAATAAGCAGTGAAAACTCATGTTCCCATTGCAGGATTGCCAAATTATCACCTGGTATCTTGAAGAGTGTTTTTAATCTCCAGCATACTTTACTTATTAGCTGGTGGAAGGGTGGCAGGTCTATAGAGGAAATTACCCCGAGCTTCAGAAAATAAGGTATGTTCCCCTTAGGGCAGCAACAGATTCAGGTTACCCTGACTGTACACTCTGTAAATGGATATATTTAATGAAATAAGTTTGAATGTTTCAACAGAGCTGAATCACAGGTATTAATAGAAGCAAAATTAAAGTTATATCAGCACCTCTGTTCTGAAATTGCATCTTAGCGCTTCAGTTTCAAAAGTGTACTTCGGATACAAGTTTCATCAAGCAAAAAAAACCAAAAAAAGTCAGTGTTGGGGATGATCCTAGAGAGGCAGCTGTCAAAGGGTGCAGCTACTCTCATAGCTGACTTTGGGCTCCAGGCTCCTGCTCTCCAGAGGAGCCTGGAGCTCTTGGTGGTTAGAAAGCGAGGGAGTGCCTTGGACTAGCCTCCCAGCTAAGGCACCCTTCCACATGTCTGCTGAAATGAATCTGGCTGTTTTCCGCCTTCTTACACCTCTGTAAATGGCCACATTTTAAAATACACACATACACAGCACACACGAGAACATTTCACATTTGGTTTTTGCAATGTAATGGTTTTGCTTGCTTTGTTATGGTTTCTTGCACCAGATGTAGGAATGCTGAGACATATGGAAAAGCAAATCAGCTACAGCAAGAGTGAGCTACCAGTCGTTGTTGCAGGTTCCTTGGAGATAGGTGAACAAGATTTAAGATGTCAAACAACTGCCAGAATGATTTAGAGAATCACTAGTGTTTCCTCCTTCCTTATCAACTCCCTCAGCCCAAAACAGTGTAATGCGGGGCTGTGCTTGCTTGGGTCTTCAAAGGAAACAATTACAGAAAAAATCCTATAATGACAGTAATTAAAGATCCTGTTGAGAATGTTGCAATAAAAGGAAGTTAAGCCTCTCTGCACCAAACACATAGCAAAGTTAAACTGACATTTTAGGAGCAGTCTAGACTTAGAGATGTTACACAGGACAAATATCACAGGACAAAGTTTCCAAGTCTCTCCATACTACAGGAAAACATGGGTGTAGGATGAAAAGTCTACAGAGAATCTGCTTACTCCTGGTTTACAGCCTAGCACAGTGACCTCCACCACAGCCTTACTAAATGTCATCAGTTCCTCACTCCTGTTCATCTGGGAGCCTCAGTGGAGACAACATGGACACGCTTTAACAAGCTTTAATCTCACAAGCCTGTGGACCTGTGGTTAGGGACCAGCATAGGCACAGCAATGGCTGCAGACCACTACGTGGGGTGCACAAAACACCCACAGATCTGACATCTGCCCTTCTCAGCTGCTGCCCTCCTTCAGGTGAAGATGCATGGGGCAATAATGCCTCTCGCTGAGACAGCTGGGCAGAGCTTTTTCCACAACACACCTCCTTGTCTTCCTCCTCCTCTTCCTTTGTGCAGCATCAGCACAGAGTCATGCTACTGAGAAGCTTGGAGAAGGCGCGACATGAGCAAGTGGCTGTGTCAGTGGAGAGAGCAAAGTGGCTGACTGCCCGCGGGCTTGGCCAGCCTCTCAGCTGGGTTTCACAGCCCCAGCTGCTGGCCTCCTCCCAGCACCTCAGCCACCTTGTTTAAAACTAGCTTAAGTATAGTGGCCATAACTGCACCACACTTCCAGCCGCGCTTGCCATCCCAACCACAGCGCAGTCAGGCTTGGCTCTGGAGATAAACCATTGCCTGCGTGGTCACACTGGGAAAACTCCAGTTTTCAAAAGTGTTGACTCAACCCTGCAAGCAGGCATTGGGATCACTTACAGAAGCGTATAGAAAACTTTCTTTCAGCATTCAATGGTCTGTTGGTGTGTTTACCAAGCGGAGGGGGTTGTAGCATGCAATTTTGCCAAGGCAAAAAGGTGTTCCAAGAAGAGCAGCAGCAGCAGCTGCTGCAAGCAGGCTCTGGGAATTAAATAATGGCATCTTATAAAACTTCACAAATTGAGCCAATAAGTGTGCAATAAGTCAGTTTTGAAATTACTGTCTTATATCAAGTTTCTCTAATAAAAGTCAAATTTGTGCTTAGAAAAGCTTAAAGCCCATATGTAGGAAAACTTTATAACTCTAATGGGAGCCATGATAAAGCAGCATGTTAGTAAATACATGTGTAAGCAGCACAGTACAAAGAGAAAAGTAGCAATATGTTAATTATCTCCCTCCTGTATTATTTTTGGTTGTCACTGTGGATGCAACTGCAGTGAAACACATGCACGTTCCCAACAGCTGCTCTGTTCCCCAAGGAATAAAACGGCAGGACAACCAGCAATGTGAAAGAGAGAAAACAGACGCTTTTCTTCTATAAAAATTAATTACATGTCCATCCAGAGATAGAAATAACCTTCTTATGTCCTCAGTGACTGATTCAGAGGCAACTATTTTAAAGGGAATATATGGGTTGGAAAAGAAAGTTGGCTGATGCTGGAGAACTAGTCTGTAGGGACAGAGTCCTTATTAACAGCCACAGGTTCTCATTTAGCTTGGAAGTGTTGCAAACCGCTGTGCCAGCATGGAAAGAGAGGTAGCCTCCTGCATCTGAAAGGCTGTATGGCCTCTGGCAGGGTCACCCAGCAAGCACGGAGCCAGCCTGGAGTCCAGTTCTCCACTAGACAAAAGGTGAGTGAGGCTGTTATTGCTTTGTTGCCATTGTGAGACTTGGACACCCTGAAGACACCCTTGGACATCCCATTGGTGGAGCAGTTCCATCTGTGCTATGCAGGGCACTGCTGAATAATGGCAACTCAACCAGCAGCTAACTGCATTCACCAAAAGGGCACACTTTCCACCTCCCTATGTAAAAGTAGGCAGACTCATTTTGCTTGCTTTTTTCTCGAGCTGCAGTACAAAGCAGCATCACTCTGTCCTGCCCAAATGAGGTAACCAGTGCTTGGCTGGCTGAGATAACAAAGGCTCCACTGAAATGAGCCAGGCAAGATGTTCAGGAACAGATACTGGATGTCTCGTTTGAGCTCTTTGTGAAAAAAACCCATCTAATAGAGTACCACGATAAAGAATTCTGTAGGTCTTTTTCCACTGAAAGACCATATCTTTTAATAGAAAAGATGGAAAGACAAAGGACCAAAAAGCTTGACAGGGCAGTTTCACATGCTGAGTTACTCTAGAAAATTATGGGATAAAAAAACATTACACGTACAGTCATCCCTGCATCCTCTGAACCTCAGCAATCTACCACACCACAGACTCACCACCTCACCTAGAAGGCATGAACCCTAATGGGGCAAATAGAAATGTTTCCAGAGTTACAGAAAACTAGTTTGGCTAATCTGCGATGGTGTGGATAACTAAATTGGAGATGTTGCATACAAAGGGTGACAGACTACCTAACTCCAAAAGCACATTCAAGGCTACAAGTCTCAATGAGACCAGAGTAAATAATTCAAGTCCCACAATAGGATGAGTCTTTAAGATATATCTCTCTCTTCAACATTTCTTAGTTTATATGACTAGTTCTTTCTATTGCACTGTGTGGTTTCCATTCTTAGACACCTGACCCTTGCACTACGCTGTGTAAATACCAGTCCTAATATCTTTATTAGATAATGTCCAAAATTTGGGAATTATAATGCCTACTTTTTTTTATTAAGAGATACTTGGGCTTAATATAGCAGACCAGATCACCTGTGGTGTAATTTCTTTTCTTATCATTTTGAGTTATTAGACAAGGCCACTTCAAAGATTTCCTTTGCCTTTGAGAAAAAAAAAAGAAGCTTCTATAACCTTTTCTTATCACCAGGTCTCCTTGAGGCCTACTGTTCTTCAGATTGCTGCACGCTGTGCTTTTAGAAATAGACACATTATATCCTCTTCCTGCTATATGGTGACTAAAACTTTACAAACAAATGTTTCAGATAGCAATGAGTAAGCAACACACCAGGTCATCCCATCATACAAATATAAGAGGAACACAAAATTTCCTGATCCACACTGAAGGTGTGAGCAGAGTAACTCTCCAGAGAAAGGTCAGAAAAATTGCTTTACCCGTGGTATTTCACATAACTCAGGCCATCACAGGAGTATGCAAGTATGTAAATCTCTTTCCTCAGCATGGTAACTGTTGTGTATGGCTAGTTGTCTGGACAAGAGTTGGGTATATGGCAGCAGTTGGTTTGCTTGAGCTCTTCCTTTTCCATTTGGCTTTCCACGTACACAGAGAGGACGGGTGTGCTGGAGACGACAGGTCAGGAATGCACACCCTGCTTGTCAGTCAGGTTCTGACAGTCATCCTTTCTTGTAATACGTTATTCCATGGACACAGATGGTCCCTGTTGCTGCCAGGGCCTCCAAAGTGAAGACAGGCAGGCATCCATGGTCTTTCCTACCACACTACTTTGCCAGTCCTTAGGAAAATCTGAGCTCAGGTCCTGGCTTGTTATGCAAACAAGCATCAACACCTTGAATTTGATTCATAATTGAGGGGAAAAACAGTTTTCTCACACATCCTTAAGAGGGAAGAGCTGCCCAGAGCATCATGGTTGAGACATTGGGCAGGCTAATTCCACATAAATCCCTGTGTTAAGGTTTCCTGGCTGGCTTAGACCTTCAGGCACGCCTATGCAACACAAAACACTGAAAAAGAACTTTTGGAGGGAAGAGGACTGATTGAACCTAGGCCTGTGGGTTTTCACTCCGAGAGGTGGCCTTTTTCCTCATGTTTCATCCTACAACATGACCAAAACAGGCAGGAAGTGTCTTGGCTGAGAGCAAATTACATGACAACCTGCCGCAAATATCCTGAGCTGAAACACCTGACTCTCAATGGGGCTTTCAACTCTGGCCCTCTGGATCCAGCTGCTGGTCTTCAATTTTGGCTGCAACACAGGAACAGAAAGCTGCAGCCTCTGTTGTGTACAACAAGAGGAATGATAAAAGATACTTTTGTCAGCTTTTGTGAGAAGGACCAAGGTAAATAAACAGACTCCCAAAATCCAGTACCTGAAACAGCAACTCTTGCCTGAGCCTTTACAGAATTTTATCTCTGACCTTGCAGATTTTTATCTTATCCTCTTCATTTTTATTTTTTTTTTATGTGTATGAATGTATAGTTTGAAGTGGAAGAAGGTTCTGGAGCAAATAGTACCATTTACTTTCACATAATTCATGCAAATGATAAAACTGTAGTCGAATTGAAGTTGCATTCTCTTAAGTAAATGCACTGTGTTTTCAAATATATCTCTATTTTTCCATGAAAAAAATTCCAATCTATCCATAGCTTTTGAAGCACTTTTACCTTTGAGATAGAAGATAAGGCTCCACAAATGTGTAACCAAGAGGTTTGACCGTTCTTTTTTCCTACAATGTCACAACAGGCTCTGCTCCTAAATTGGAAAATATCACAGAATCACAGAGTTGTAGGGGTTGGAAGGGACCTCGAGAAAATATCTCTGTGTCTGTATTTCATGATATTCTGGGGAATACAAAGTGAGCTCTTTTATGGACTGGGACACGGGGGGCATTGGAACAGCATGTGCAGGAAGTCACAGTGTGACCATTGGGGATACAGTGAGATGCAAAAACCTCACATTTCTACTTACAGTGCTATCTGGGAAGCAATTTCCCGATAATGTAAGAAGATATATGGATAGTCTGACCTGGTTTTTTGTAGAGAGTCACTGCAGCTGAGTATTTCCTGTACTGACCTGGATCCAATATCATAGAACCTAATAAATCAGTTAATGTTTCAGGTAACTAAAATATTAAAAGATTCCGTAAAGATTTAAAATTTTTCCACACATCATACTCCATCTTAACAAACAAAAGTAATGTGAAACACGTAAAAATCCCCCGTCCTTATTAATTTTTTCATTCTTTTTTCATTTATTTGAAAGCTATCCAACTAAACTAGGGGAAGCCGTGACCTTAGAAAGTGCTTTTCTCTTTACCAGAGTGTTCAGAGACAATGTGTGTGGCACATTCAAGTGATACATAATCCCCAGTTCTTCCCCTCAGTCTCAAAGGAATAAAGACAGACTGTCTTGTTGTGGTAAGAACTATTCCCTAGAAGAGAGATTTCATCTATTCGGCTCATCTAATGCTGTTCACAGAATCACAGAATGGTAGGGGTTGGAAGGGACCTCTGGAGATCATTGAGTCCAATCTCCCTGCTAAAGCAGGATCACCTAGAGCAGGTTGCATGTTAAATGTCCTGTTTAGTTCTATCTATCCCCAAATACAGAATTTTCTTCTGTGATTCGACTCAAGAATCCAAATCTTTGTATCACAGAGGTCCATGGTGATCCATCACTTCTACATATGGAGACTCCCCAGGAATAAATATACGTGGAATAGACCCAACTCCTTTTGTTTTGTTGAACTCTGCTGACGAGGATGTAACTATCTAACTGCACAGGCATTGGTTGTTATCCCAGGAGAATCTTTCTATTAAAAATGTAAAAAAAGAAAAGAAAAAAAAAAGGTTTCCTATCTTTCTGTTATTTTCCTAAAACAAAAGGGTCCTGATTGCATAAAGCTGAGGCTTTTGCATTAATAAGAGAATCCGCTGGTCTCTGCTAGCCACTACATTTCTTGGAAGTTCAAGGAGTTGAAACAGTTAATTCAACATGAACTCTTAGAAAGAGTCTAGTAGCCAAAAAGGGTTGGCTGAAGGCATTTTCCTGTACGCGGGGTTTTAGTTAATTTTGTGTACAACAACTAGGATGACACGCTATTATGGAAAAGGTCATAATTCATTCCAGTCCATTTGCAAGCCAGGAATTCTAGGATTTGTATAAGCCTTTTGCAGAAAGGCTGATTTCACATAGAGCGTGCAAACACTCAGAGCTGCAACTGTCAGGAGACAAAATTCACCAGCAGCCAAATGGAATTGAAAACATTGCAGTCGCTGTCTTCCATACCAGATAAGCACTAGACAAAATTGTACAAAAAATTGGTTGTGAAGCCAAGATAATGTTTTGTCATAGGTACGAATTCAACACAAATCCCACAAAACTCAGGGTTTTGTATTATTCAGGATCCTCAGATGCAGGCTGCTGTGCTTTTCAAGTTATCCTGCCTCTTCCTGCAGAGAAACATGCAAACTAAAAGCCCTTAGTGTAGCCACAGCTAGTAGTTACTGATTTTAGTTGGTTTTTTCCTATTTGCAAGTGTTCTATGAACAGGCTGTAATTTGGCTGCTTATTTCTTTACTGTCATTCTCAGGTTACAGGCTGGACACACGGTATTCACTGCAAGTATCGTGCTAAATCCATCTAAGATTTGCGCTAAGATTTCAGGTCATCACTGATAAAGCAGTAGACAAAGACTTAAGTTTGTGTATTTACTTGCTGGAATTTAACTACATAATGTCATTGTGTTTATATATATATACCTAGTGCTAGAAGTTAGGTAGATAAGCTTGCAGCTGGATCAGGGACTTGCCATTAGGAGGAACACCAAAATGCTCCTCAGCGTTCTTTCTACTTTAGAATAAAGAATAAAGGGAGGGTGGTGTCATTCCATTTAGCTGGTTGACTCTGCTTTTTTGCATAAATGTGGACAGCATCAGGTTTATGAACACATTTTGCTTTTAACAAATTGATCATAGATTGAGAAATATTAAAAAACACAAGCCCCAACTGTTCACAGTGACATTTTATAACATGCATGTTTATTTTTCCTAATTAAAATAAGATACTTCATTCCAAAATATCCTTCCATTTTGTTTAAAAAAAAAAGTCCTTGGACCTGTAGGTATCCCTAATGTTTTAGAATTTTACCTGCATTAACCCACAAAAAAATCTCTGAATGTTTTAGATTTGGGTTAATTTGATTGCACCCATCAGTACCCCCAAACCCCAAACAGCAAACAAATCAAAACACAAAATAGTCACAAACTTCAATCCGAAATTACTCCGAATTTCAGTCCCACTC
The DNA here is from genome assembly GCA_022605575.1 of Laterallus jamaicensis coturniculus. NCBI lineage: Eukaryota > Metazoa > Chordata > Aves > Gruiformes > Rallidae > Laterallus > Laterallus jamaicensis. The sequence goes on along the minus strand of JAKCOX010000001.1, from coordinate 76,018,461 downwards.
AAGTCTGCAATCCTAAAGCTGTGGCAGGGCAGGAGCTGCCCAGGGGCTGGTAGTGGTACTTTCCTGTGGGGACACAGCCCCCTCAACTGGCTGGAGAGTATGGCCAGAGGCAGGAACCCATTCAGCCACCCCATATTAATCTGCTGCTGAGCTCAAAATCAGAGCCCAAAGACTCCCCAAGGGCAGAATCGCCATTTCATAGCAAGCTTTCTCGGTATACTCTAAATTTGTCCAAGCCAAGCAGCTGCAATCCTACATTAGTCATTTGGCAGGCAGATTGATCCTGCAATTTGTTGAGTACACATACTAGTCATAGAATCACAGAACAGAATCACAGAATCGTTTTGGTTGGAAAAGACCTGTAAGATCATCAAGTCCAACAGTTAAGCCAGCACTGCCAAGTCCACCACTAAACCGTGTCCCTAAGCGCCACATCTAAACGTCTTTTAAATACCTCCAGGGATGGTGACTCAACCACTTTCCTGGGCAGCCTATTCCAATGCTTGGTAACCTTTTTGGTGAAGAAGTTTTTCCAATCTAAACTTCCTCTGGTGCAACTTGAGACCATTTCTCATGTTTCCGTGATGGCGATTGTATCATATGCAAGCCATCTAATGTAGTCCGCTAAACAAACCTTGATGAAGTCCTCAGATTTAGTGGAAACACAGTAAGAATTAAGAGAGTTTTGTTTTCAAGGGTCCCATCCTGGTTAGTACATGGGGATTTTGCTATTGAATTCCATCAGTGGAGGTGGGGGGGGAAGGAGAAGGAGGTGTAACTCTGGGATCAGGTCGACTCTGTAACAGCATGGAGGAAAAAATGCACCTTTAGGTGTCATGTGTGGTTAACCTGGCATTGTTGTTCTGCCATTAAAAAAGTGTTCCATATGCCAAAATCTGCATATTCACTTTGTAACATCACAATTACAGTCTTGTGAGCATCTGCTTGGATCCGCTATGGAAGTAGGGGTAAAACTGAAATTACTTGAGCTTTGCATGTTTGCAAAGGCTTAAAATACCTTTTTCTCCTAACTGCACAACACGTCCTCCTGGCTAATCCCGTGAATCCAGGGAACAAAAAGCCACTTCACAGAGTCTGGCTCATTTGGATTATGAAATATCCAGAGGAATTAGGTCCGGGGAAATGCTCTGGCTTGCAGTTGTTTGAAGGCAGGATAAGTTAATAGTGTCACTGGTGAAGATAATCCAAGGAATTTAAGAGATAAACAGGGGCAGAAATATCCCTGGTTTAATGGATAGCTGATGTTACACCTGGTTTGTTGGGGTTTTTTTAAAAGTCTGCACTTATAAAAACTGTCAACAGCAATGAATACATTGGACTTGAGCCTCCTTATATGCACCAGACAACCCTATTCTTACCCAACTATGACATATTCTTTGACTTGCAGCTACTTTTCCAATATATGTTGCCACACATCAGTGCTGACCTACCTCAATTTCAGTGCATGTGGCTATTGCCGTTCCCAGAGCACTGATAGCTGGCTGAAGGCTCTTCTGTGGAGCAGAAGAAAAGGTCACTACTGAAATAGCTTTCCAACTACAGGCCCTGTCTGCAGGGGCAGATGCATCTTCTCACACACACCCCGCATCCCCCTCAAGTCAGGGGGCTCCAGGAGGAGAAGACAGGTCTACCTGTACGGAGAAACAAAGTGCAGATACAGCCTTGATAGGAGAGATGGGTCAAGAGAAAGGGAAATAGAAGTGCCCTGGAATAAGCCTTGCTTGTTATAAGGGTCTGGAAGCTAGTTTGGGTAATTTTTTTTTTCCATCTGATCTGTAAATACCTATTTGAAAAGAAGACACACAAACCACTTAGGAAAAGAATTTTAAGGAAGTGGTTAAAAGAAAAGAATATGAAGGGAGAGACAACCAGTCACTCCAGCCAAAGGATACCATATTTATCTAAGTTGTTTTAATAGCAGAAAAACCCCACATAATTACGTTGGTCAAGTAATTTCTTCCTGCTGAACATGGCAAAAATACTAATTGAACCTTGCAAAAAAATTTAAATCTGGCTATTATTTAGTCAGCTGTAGTTGCAGTCTAATTTATGTCCATTTTCCTCCTCATTGTTATGAGAGTATCCCTCAGGAGCCAACAGTGTGAGATAGTGCAAAAGTGCTTTCATTTTTTTAAATTTTATTTTATTTTATTGCCTACACCTAAATGTTTGGTAATTGTTCTAGGTTTTCTTGACATGACAGCAGGACACACAAAGTGAGAATTTTAATAGAAAAACTTATTTAAGAAACAAAAAAACTCCCTTGTTTCCATCAACTTTCAACCTCTTGGGCTCCAGCAAATAACTGAATAGAAAAATGTCCCCTAGAAAAAAGTATTTGTGACCGAATCAGCTCATTAACTGGCTTTAATGAGATGAAAAAGCACCTAGAATCCAGCTGTCTACAGTAATTCATAGAATCATAGGATGTGTAAGGTTGGAAGGGACGGGACCTTTAGAGGTCATCTATTCCAACCCCCTGCAGTAAGCAGGGACATCTTCACTAGATCAAGTCACTCAGAGCCCCATTGAGCCTGACCTTGAAAATCTCCAGGGATGGGGCCTCCACTGGGCAACCTGTTCCAGTGATCTACCACCCTCATATTAAAGATTTTTTTTCCTAATACCCAATCTAAATCTCCCCTTTTCTATTTTAGAAGCCATTACCCCTCATCCTATTGCTACATGCCCTCACAAACAGTCCTTCCCCAGCTTTCTTACAGGTAACTTTCATGTACTGCAAGCCTTCAAGGTTCTTCAAGGTCACCAAGGTGGGGATACTTCCAAGTCATCGAACTAGCCCAGTAGCCATAGGGCAGGTTCTGAGTTCCCCATCACAAAGCGTCCTTACAACCTTCTCTTTGCACATATATCCAAGGCACACATGTAGTTATTAAAGCACTGAGGAAAGTAATCACAGTATGAAACAAAAAATGTGGCGAAGAGAGCAGGTGTTTGGGGAAACTGGAGTATTTCCTCCCTTTATTCTTTTGCTTTTTCCTTTTGCTTTTATCCTCCCACTCCTCCTGGAGGCAGCCCTCTCTGTGCTCAACCCATAGCCATGCTGCCCTTCCACTGCAGCCTTGTACACCCCTGTACACCCCAGTACCTCCCCACAAATCCTGTAGCAACCAGCAGTGCCAGCAAACACTAAGTGGCTGGCCACGTAGCGCCCACCCAAAAGGAGAGGGAACGATTGAAACTTGCTGCTCATAAAGGCACGGTGCCGGCTCCAGGAATCAAACACCGCCCCGAAGAGCAGGGGCTCTCTCTGTAGCCCAAACACAACTTATTGTAATCCCTTGCTGCCTCCTGTGCTTATACAGTACAGACCTTCTTGGGTTACAAGACACTTTGAAGATCTCACCTTCTCCCATTACTTGTCTTTTACATAAAATGTCCACAGATGTGAGCCTGCTAGTGTGTCAGAGGACTGTGGTTAATAATTTATAAACCAATACTTCCTATTGGGCATATTGTTTAACAGAGGGGTGTACAGCAGAGGGGATGGGCTGCCTTGCTGCAGGAGCACCCTCTGCTGATTTCCACACTGGGTGGCAGGCCTGAGGTGGGGTGATGGCCACTGTGGGGGACTGCTGGAGACCAGCCCCCAGCTGCGGAGATGCTGCGTCTCAGCTTTTCCAAGGTGGTGGTGACTTAAGCCACTCACACTGCAGCAAACTGCAAAGCTTAGTGTCCCAGAAAAGCATGAGTGAACGGGACTCAAGGTGAAATACCCTGGTGCGTAATTCCCAGGAATCCCATGCAACACACTCCTCGGCTTGCAATGCATCGCTTGCAGAAAGCCAGCACTCGTGTGCATGCTCCAGCAATCATACTGAAATGTCTTCTCCTGAGCCAAAGCCACAAGGAAATGGTCTAGACAGCTACACCTGAAAATAGGCTGTTGTGTGTGACCGTGTTTGCCCAGTATTCGTAATTTACCCCAGGTCTGAATGGAGCACTGGAGAGGATGTGGGCAGATATATTTGCCGCATAAAAGATCAAGGATCAAGGAATCAAAGAATGGTTTGGGTTGGAAGGTACCTGAAAGGTCATCTAGTTCCAACACCCCTGCCATGGGCAGGGACACCCTCCATTAAACCAGGTTGCCCCAAGCCCCATCCAACCTGGCCTTGAACACTGCCAGGGAGGGGGCAGCCACAGCTTCTCTGGGCAGCTTGTGCCAGGGCCTCACCACCCTTACAGGGAAAAACTTTTCCTTATATCAAATCCAAATCTACATTCTTTCAGTTTAGAGCCATTAGAGGTAATTGTCTGCAGGTGGAACTGATGCTCTGGACCAGCAGTCACAGCCTTGGAAGAAGGGTCCTCCCTAGGAGTGTGCACTGGGTGGATTTTCTTCAACTTCCTTCCTGTCTGTGACAGCTCTGGAGCTGGAAATGCCAGTAACAATGGTGAGAACAGTTGAATAGCATCTTCCTGCAGCGACGTGTGGACTAGATCATCATAAATAAACAATCTGGCATAGCTAGAAATGGCTGCTCAATAAAGAACCATTGTGTAGCTCAAGAGCACTGGAGGCAAGTGCTTGTCCTTCCTACGCTTACCACATCTATCTCTATGAACAGTAAGTCTATTGACCATTTCACTTTTGGAAATACTTTTAAATGTTTCTAAACATTTTTTAAGTATTTGCTAATTGGCAAGCTAATGGTTATCCACATCATCAGAGAACCTTGAGAGATTTAAAAATTATTATCAATTTCAGATTCCCAAAATGCAGTAGGTGCCATAAATGTGACATTAAATCTTTCCAGAGCACTGTGCAATTTCAGTTTGCTTTCAGTTTTACTAATGTCTTAGGCCATTTCTTTCACTGGAAAAGTGATTACAAAACCAAAATGTTCATGGGTCTCTAGGCATACCTATACTGACCTGAGGAAGAGTTTGTCCGCTGAAAGCTTGTCTGCTTTTTCAGACTGGTGTAATAAAAGATATTGCCTCCCCCTACAAACCTTGCCTCACTGACTGATCAAAATGTTGGAAATGTTATTTCCAGTGGTGCTTTATTATTCAGATTAGGAAGAGAGGAACCCAACTGACAACCTCCTGCCTGGATCTTTCAGTTGTTTATCTCCAGCACTAGCAGGTTAAAAACATGGATGGATGTTGGAAGCTCTGTGCTGGAATTTCACCATGAGATGGAGGTGGCTCATATCCTTCTACCTGCCTCAGCTATGTTTAACTGGAACAATATTCTGAATCAGCCAGCTTTTGGATTTTACTTCCAATACTGGTAGAGCCAGTGCATCAATAAAACATGTACCATGTCTCTTTTATAGCTATGTAAGTGCCTCACTTTCCTCTCAGTGATCTCCTTTTGCCTCTTCTCCTTTTCATACCTCTATTTTAACCTTCCATTCAATAGGGAGAAGGAGTTTCCTCCAGATAGGTGTTCATGATATGGAGCAAACATTGGCTCTGCGAAGTACCAGCCTTAAGCTGGTGGCGGTAATATCATAGGGTGGCCCACATTCTACAAGAAAGCTGAGCCTTTGGGGTTTTAGTCAGACCCTCACTTCCATGTGACGACAACAGGGAAAAGATTGTCAGTAGCACTGTCAGGCATCTTGAATGCCACCCAGTTGCTGATGTCTGCACACAGTGACTTTAAGCCTGTTCTTTTACTTGGCTGCTTTTAAAGGCCTTAAGCCAAGGCAGCCCTTGAGTGAAATCAGTGGGAGTTCTTTGTGCTGGATACCAGGTGTTTCTTCCTGGGAAATACCATGTCTTTCAACTCCATCTAGGGCTCAGTTTTGCCTTCTTGGTGCCTCAGAGGCTCATCCTCTGTATTTTTACCAGTTTTTGGATCAGCAAGAGTTTGCTGTTACATGTGGGCTTGATATTCATGCTCACTGCGGACAGTCAGTCATCAGGTATGGATAAAGTGCAGTTTTAACTATGCGTTGTTTCACTAGTGCTAGTAACAAAGGTGCCTCTAACAAACCCCTTGGCTCACTCAGCCCAGCATCCACAGAGAATAAGGCTCATGCTGTTCACCAGAGCAAACCCCTTACAACAGCAGTAAAAGGAATTGTTCTGAAGGTCTTTTATTTAGGAAGAGGAGCAAAATGTTAAGAAGTGCCAAGATTTTTCTTTTGCATATAAATCCCCTCACTTTTTATTTCTGGGGTCATGCACCGCTGAGGTATGTGGTAAGGAAATAGCATCTTGAACTTGCCTTATACTGAAAAATGAAACAGAACTGCAATATTCCATGGAGAAGAGGGTGTGCATCGTTTCTTGAGAATAAGCCCTTTGTGTCTCTATTATTTTTACAATGCACTTTAATGACCTGAAAGCATGTGTGTGCCTTCTTAAATCATCACATTCAAACCTACATTTTGACTGTAAAATATATTAAGAATCTTATAGAGGAAGTTATGCCATGTGTGGTGATTTTTCCCTGTTTTCAAAGATAGGATGAGTTTTGCCTCTATGACAAGCTGCAAAAATGAAAAAAAAAATAAGGTGGGAAGGGGAAAGGTTTTGTTATTTATTTATTTTTTAAAAAAAGAATAAATCCTAGCCCTAGACACCAGTGTTAGAAAAGTCACCGTTACCAGATGGCTAATACAGACAAGGGAAAATAGCCAACTTGATTTCAAATGTGAGAGTGATTTTTAAAATGAATGATAGAAACTACTTCAGATTCATTATTTTAAGCAGGGAAACTCATGTGTTTAGCTTATGGGTCTGGTTTGAATAAAAGTTTGTCTTTCTTGAATAGAAATCATATGTGATTCCAGGCAGTGGCCTGGACCATTTGCTAATACTAATTGTTGCTGGTTGAAAGTAGGGTAGAAGATTGTTAAAGTCTTCCCTGGCAGTAACTTGATCTGTGGAAATGTACTTTACAGGAACTGTGATGAGGTTTACAGCTGGCAGAAGCTTGTGATAGGATGGCCACATGACTTTTCATCTCCCTTTTAATAACAGAATAAAAGCTCGCATGACACAGTTCAGGTAGGTAAAGGATGGCAGGGATTGTATAAGCTGAAACAGGGATATATATATATATTTTATAAACATCTCACATTTCGAAAGATATTTGATGATGTGACTATTTTGAAATTATATTATCACAATATGCTGAAGTAAAGCTGGCAAGTTAGAAAACCACCAACTGAGGCCAGATGGGCTGTTGAAGTTCTCACATGAAGCATCAGTGGTGAAAAAAAAGTGTCAGATTATAATCATATCAGTTTGCCCTCTCCCAGTCTCAACAAAAACCTGGCCAGTTGGTAAATACTTCATTTGCTGATAAGGAAGAGCTTTAACCTTAGTTAAAGAGATAAAATGTGATTATTCTGCATAATTTACATGTTAGCACCAGTATCCCCGTAAATTCCAAAGTGAAACCTTATCTTCTGTTTCTGAAATGCCAGGGCTACACTCTTTTCAACTTTCAGCCATAACCCATAGTGCAGTGTTGCTATTCACATTCACATCCAAGCTGGCTGCATCTGCTGCTGCACGAAATACCTAGGGTATGACTCAGCTGCCCAAAAATAGGTCTTGGTGCCCTTCAAAATGTCCTGACATGCCTGAGACTTCCCCGATGGGTTGGTAGATGTGGACAAACCCGACGCACCCCACATCCCCACACCCCCTTCCAGGGTGGCAGCCAGATGCCTCGAGGGGGGCACTCTGCAGCATGACAAACAATGCCAGACCCCAAGGTTGAAGACCTGAATGGAGTTCCCTATGTTCATGATGTAAACCTGCCCAGCCATCTTGGGATCAGGCTCTGCAGGAACCTGTGAGAGACCCATGCCTGGGGAGCAGAAAGAAGCTGCGGGTTGGGTGCTCAGGCAGGATGCCATGGCCCCTTCCCCCCAGGGAACATGACAGAGTTGCAAGAAAAGCTCAGCCCTGGTCAAAAGGATGAGCAGCATTTGGTTGGGGTTTATACCGATGACAGGTCACTCCCAAATTAACTCAGAAGAATTTCAGCCTGCTGTTCCAGTCAGAGAATCACACACTTATTTTCATAGCACATCCAATCAGTATTAACGTGTTTTCTGAGGCTTTGTCATGCTTGGGTAGACAGAAAGTATTCTTTTCACTAATATTTGTATTGTTTCACATCTGGTTTGTAATAATTCTCATGCTATTCTCAGTGGAATTGCTCTGCCATTTCCTTTCATGATGTGCTTGATGCCTGCTCTGGAAAACCGTTTATTTACAGGTTCAAGAAGATGCCATCGGGTGTATTTTCTATTTGGCAAACTACAAAAGTAATATTTATAGTTATAAACACCTGCATAGACTAACATATAGGTTGTAGAACTTTCTTTACAGAGAGGTATACAGTGTAAATATCACGTAAACAACTTTCCACAAGTCAAAATGAATGCAGAAAAAAACCCCAGGACTCTTAGGGAAATAAAAACCAGAGAAATGCAACTTTTTAAAAACCTTTTCACTTCCATTCCTTCCCAATTCTGGTCACAGTTACTTCACATTTTCCCACTGACTCTCCTTTGGAAGCAGTGAATATCATATGCTCATTTTATCTTCTATTGAAAAATCCAAAACCTTCGCAACCACCAGTTCTTTTTATTTATGATTTTACTTCTCTGCCTGTTTGCAGTGTGGCAGCTGGCTGTGAAAATGCCCTGTGTCATGTCCTGTTCTGTGTGCTCCTATAAGAAATTTCTGCCTGCTCTTCTCTGGAGAAACCTGAGCTTCTTGGCTGGCACAGCCGAGGATGGCATTAAGTCCTTTCACTGGTTCTCACCTGTGCATCCTCTGGCATTTTTAGGCAGAACAATGTCCTTGCCTTAAACACAGCTAATCAGTTTTCAGAGCCATTATTCAGCTGGAAAGCAGATACATAAATTTTAAAATTAATATTATTTATATTAAAATATGAAGTTCAGTTGGGCTGCTGTCCAGTCCAACTCTTTCTTTTCCTTGATTTTTTGTTTAGGGGGTCTTGGCAATCTCTTATGATGATGACATTATGAGTACATCTCTAAAAGCAGACTCTTATAACTTCTTCACAGTTGTCAGGCAGAAATAAAAGTAGTAAGGTGGAATGCACAACAAAGTCCCTATTTACATTGTTCTGATGTGCTTTGAGCAGTATATTGCAGCACCAGGTATGTCTTTCATGGCAAGCACTTGATATTACCCATATAAATACTATGCTGGGATGTGTACAAAGACTGCAGCTTCCCTGACCCTGGAGTTTCCAGAAGGAAGGTCAGCTCTTACACTTATAAACCTAATATTACTGACTGCAACCTGCCTCTAGTCTGCACATCTTTCAGGAGGAATGAAGATGGCCATGAGACAGACCTCTCCTCTGATTCAAAGACCTCATTTATTTTCCTGCCCTCACATTCCTGAGGAGATGCACAATTTTTCTCTCCCACAGTTTTGTCCTTCAGTCCTCTTCCAGGGCAGGATATGAGGGAAACAGGCTCAAAAGGTGCAACAAAACTCATTTCACTGCCTGTGGGTTGGTGGAGACTTACCCTGGAGTCCTCTCCTGCCTCTGCTCCTGCACACTTCTGGGAGGTACAAAGCAGCTCCAGCACGTGGAAACAGAACAAAGGAGCTCAGAGCTGCTCACAACAGACAGGATTGCAGCATGGTCCCTGGGAAGGTTCTTGGGGAGGATTGATTTAACTTCACTGGGCCTCCAGAACTGCCAAGATGATGTGGAAGACCACTGAGGCCACCAAAAAAGGAGAACAAGATAGACTGGAGCCAGCAGAGACCCTTACTTTCTAAGCCATGCCTCTGAGAGTTGCTGCACGTGTCAACCTTTGACAGGCAGTTTGGTGCAGACACTGAGCACGTGTTGGCCTTTGCCAGAAGTGTGCTTTAGAGAACCGTGCAGACAAGGGCTAAGAAAAGCTTTTACAAAAAGCACAGAAAACAGGAATTAATGGAATCCCTTCCCCAGCTGTAATTCATGTGTGTGTGTGTGTGTGTGTGTGTGTGTGTGTGTTAAATGATACCAACACGGACAAAAACAAATTCTCAGATAGTTTGTGTAATAGCAAAAGTGGCTGCTGTTGTAACAGGTCATGATTCAACGTTTCATTTCTTTTATTCATTATAACTCACATCCAGCCATCTTTTAGCTGGCTCCGTCACCACATCCTGACGCCCCGTTAAACCTCAGCCTCTGGCACTCGCAGCTAAAGCGATGAGACCGAGTCCTTAAACTTACCTACTCAAAGCGTTGGCTCTGAGAGCTTTTTCCAGAATTATGTCAACCCTCCACTTATCACTTAGCTTCCTAACTCCTGCAAGTGCCCCTGTTCACAACACTTTGTATGTAGCCTGCGACCTTCCAGAGACTGTCGCGCAAGATACTAAAACCATTTTAATCTGCTGCTTCACATGTAACCCCTCACAGCTCGTACTGATTCCAACCATCATGCTCATAATCTTGGTAGCACATTAGCCAAAAAATAATAATAATTTTTAAAAATGTTTAAAAAATCCATTTTCATTCTATCTTATCCATAACATGTGCAAGTATTACCTCATCCATCCTTGAGCTGGCTCCAGAGATTAGCCCAAAGCTGACATGATAGATGTCCAATTTAAAAAATTGTCCATTTCCTGGCAGTTGATTTTATTGTCAGTTTTTATTTTAAACCTCAACTTCGGGTGTGACATTGCTACCAGAATTTCATATTTTTAAATACCATTTCACTTTCAAAGGCTGAAGCCAAGGATGATGTCATGCGTGCTAGTACATTAGCACATATCTGAAGTAGGCGCTTGAAGATTAAGAAGGAAGTCCTTCTTGCGAAAACAGAAGTGGGACACGTAGGAAAAAGATTTTTGCAGGAAAGCAATGTGACACTATTTGACCTTCTGATTAGGTAAAGCATTAAATGAGTCTTTTTAATTGAGGGAATGTCACCGAAGCAGTTTGCTTGACAGGAAGTGGCTGCTGATGCCTGTGGAAAACTGGCTGCATGAGGTTTGAAGCAGCACCCTTTGAAGTGAATGGAAAGTTTTACTGAGCTCAGCAGAGGTACTCAGCATTTGTACTAATGCAATTCAGAGTACAGTTTGACCCATGGGGACGAAGGGCACCAACTAAATGAAAAAATAGCATGAATCCTTTGTTTCTGTAACAGAAGAGCTCATATTGTATGCAATATTACTAAGAAATAAAATATCCTCTGCAGTGAAACAGTTTGTTCTTCCTAATCCAGTATTATTGTTATGCATGTGTTAAATCATAGGATACACATGGCTGTAAAAGCTGATTTATTAACTAACTAAAAATCAGAGGCATCCACCCAAGCGCCACCCAGCATCTGCTGGGACTAATGTCCCTCAAAAACGTCCCACATGTCAAAGGAGGGTATGGGCTCAGGAAAAGAGTAATCCCAGCTGGTAAAAAGGAGCAAAAGAAAAACAGGTTTTGCTTTATAGACTCCAGTATTTTGTTTGTTTTCGTTAAACACTCTTACTGATTTTAAACATCTGTATTTGTTAACTTGTTTAGTTCCTTCGAACTTAAGAGTACAAACAGTGCCATATGTGCTCACTGCTGGCATTTCTGCTCCCCGTGCTAGCATTTGCCTCCAGAGACAAGCTTATCTCCGACAACTCGGTAAACGCGGCTCACGATGACATCTGAACTACGTGAGGTACTTTGCTGCCTCGAGAAGGCAGAAGGGACACGTCAAAACCTCTCTCTCTCTCTCTCAAAACCTCTGACACCCCCTGCAGCAACACCAGCTCTGCAGAGGCAAAGCTGACATACGGGGTGACTGCATGTAGCCAGCTCTACTGTCTCCGGTCGTTAGCTTTCTCATCGCTTGCATTTGCTGGCTGGAGTCCGTGCAAGCAGGTGGAAGGGTAAACTCCAGTGATTCGTGCATCCAGCTGTTAGATTTTCACTGAGGCCGGTTTAAAACGAAGCGAGCAGCTTCCCGCAGTTGTATGAAGCAAGTCTACTTGCCTCAAGTCACGACCGGTCAAGAAGAAGATTGAGAAGTGGTTTGGCTCCAGTGTGTTAGTACTTTCACAGAGACAAAATAGAGTGCACTCCAGGGCTCTTAATCTAGCAGAGGATGGTCTCAAAAGTGGAAGGCTCAAGCCAAACACAGTGAAGTGATGAATTAGATGGGTTTTTTTTAACAACAGGAGTAACCATTATTACTGACCGGAACCAGTTACTAGGGGAAGCAATGTTGTTATGGCTGCTTTCCTAGAAGACAGTCAAATGAGTTACCAGTCCCAGTACCACAGTACTTCCGACAGACAGGAGATCAGACTACATTTGGAGCCAGGAGCTGGACTCGATGATCCTTACGGGTCCCTTCCAACTCAGTATATTCTATGATTCTAGGATTCTATTATGCACAGCTACTTTCTCCAGGTACACTCTGGGAACCCATCAAGCCATACATCTGTCACACTCCCCAGAAGTGTAGGAAAATGACAGTCACATTTCCTTTTCCACTATGAGACCAACTGAAAAAAAACCCTAACCCTTTAAATTCTGCTAATTTTTTGCAATATGAGCAGCCATGCTAAAAGAAACCAGACCCATTTAAGATATTTCCCAGACTGTGCCCTCATTTTGAATATTCAGGCTGCTTTTTGCAACCATTAATCTAATTTCAGGCCAATCTCTTTTTCAGAATATTTTTACTTCAGCTCTTTTTTCTTATATGATCTATTTTTTCATGTCTAATTCAATTTCTAATTGTCATAGCTTAATCCCAGTCAGCAACTAAACCCCACACAGCAGCTTGCTCACTCCCCCCATGCAGGATGAGGGACAGAATTGGAAGGGTAAAAGTGAAGAAACTCATGGGTTGAGATGAAGACAGTTTAATAGGTAGAGCAAAAGTTGCACACACAAGAAAAGCAGGGCAGGGAATTTGTTCACCATTTCCCATGTGCGGGCAGGTGTTCAGCCATCCCCAGGAAAGCAGGGCTCCAGCACATGTAACGTGAAGACAAACACCACCATGTCGAATGTTCCCCCTCTTCTTCTTTCCCCACTTTATATTATGAGCATGATCTCATAAAGTATGGGATATCCCTTTGGTCAGTTGGGGTCAGCTGTCCCTGTTATCCCCCCTCCCAACTCCCTATGCACCCCAAGCCTCCTCGCTGGTGGGGTGGGGTGAGGAGCAGAAAAGGCCTCAGCTCTGTGTAAGCCCTGCTCAGCAGTACCTGCACCATCCCCATGTTACCAACACAAATCCAGAGCACAGCCCCATACCAGCTCCTGTGAAGAAAACCAACTCTATTGCAGCCAAATTCAGCAGACATATGATGTCTGCATCTGACCTGGAATTATCCAACCTAATTTTTGGCACACAAGTTTCCTGCAGAATAATTAATACAAATGTGCACTTCTTAGCTTCTTTTTCTCAGGCAGTTTGCCCCTCCACACTACAGACACTGATGTTAAACATTTGCCTGTATTTAGAAGTACAGAACCATCTATCTTTTTTCTCCTCAAACCTGTCCCCTTTGTATTCAAGACATTATTTTATACTTGGCTCTTCTCTAAGGCTTTGTCCCAGCCTGTGCTCCTGTGCTCCACGCCACAGAGGTATAGCTCTGTATTCACCTCTCTCAGTTTGCTCTCCATGAGCCAGGTGACCATTCATTCCTTGGGATGGGTGTGCACCTGTACAGGAGAGCACGTGCATGCACAGACGTCCATACACGCACGTGCACTCCCTTCTTACATGCGTACAGCAGCTCGGCCTGCCTCTCTCCAGCAGATGACATGGGAAATACGGACACCCTATAAAAGCTGGGGAGCAGAGGCAGGGAGGGGGTGTGGTAAATGCATCTGCACATGTATTTCTTCAGCAAGAGGGATGGTTAGTGGAATACGCATATGTGTTTAAATGGGAAATGAGGGGGGAGAAGCAAAGGAATAGCAGAACTTATTTGTCAAAGGCCACAGAAGACACAGCCAAATTGGGTTTGTGGATATAGGTGAATATAGGCAATCTGCCGATCCTCTCTGGACACATCCCACATGAGCCTGACAGCAGCTGGATGAGATGTCCAAAGGAAGATGAAGCCATGCAAGGGCTATGGAACAGCCTTGGCTCACTGAACACCTCCTGAAGGCAGGGATCCAGTGTCAGGAGAGGTGCATCGCTGTCTTTCAGAAGTCTAGTAAACAAGCTGTCAGAGCCACTGAATCTCACCACTACTCCCAGAGACTTTCTGAAGCCCCACTCAACATTTCACTAAAGAAAGTGTGTGAAATTGTCACTTCTGCCTTCGCAAGCACTTCTTAATAGGAGGCACTTTCTAATAGAAGGCACCAGCAATATGAACTGTGAGAACATACACATTTCTAGATGTGTAGTTGTTACCTTTTTCTTGTACCTCATTTCCCTGCAATATCCCTTTCACTCCACATAATTTTTTCATCTGTATCTTTTTTGATTATTCACAACTGACTTCCAGGACAGCTAAATTTGGCACATCAGTAAGAATGTGTATGTTAATCTGATTAAAGTCCCCTAAAAAGGAAGAAGGTAGAAAAAAAAAAGACCAAAAAAGTAAGCATCTGAGGGGATTATCATATGCTTCTAGACAATGAAGTATAAAGTCTGGCTTTACTCACCTGGATGTGGACTGTATACACTTCTGAAATCAAGGGCAGGTGTCTGGGAATGCTACTGCAAAGAAAATATGTAAGGGGGGGGTCTAATTCATGTCACTTCACATACCCTTCTGAATTTGCACCTCTACCCATGTTCAACTATTGTGTGTTTTTTTATAGCTTATTACATTTTGAACTCTACACTGTGAAGATCAAATAAGCAGCCAGTTGTCAATTAGCTTTCCAAAGCAAATACTTCAATATTCGCAATACATATGTGTTGCAGGCACAAATGTGGAGGGGATGTGCATGTTCCTCTGTGTGTGTGTGTGAGTGTGTGTGTGTGTGTGTGTGTGTGTGTGTGTGCGCGCGCACACATAGAAGGAACTGGAGGAACAGGCTGCTCGGTTAACACACAAGTTCCTAGACATGTGGATTATACACTTTTCTTGTATCTCTTTTCCCCACAACATCTCTGATTCCAAATGCAGGCAGATACACACAGAGACACACACAGAGTCACCTTTGAGATCAAATTGGGCCTGGAGCTTGCTGCAAATGTAATTTTCTTCTGCTCAGTGGATCTCTTACGTTCCTCTCTAAGTGGTCCGAGGGGGCCACCGGGTAAGGAGAATTTTGGCCCACCATGGTTTAAACCTCATCACACATTAGGGCCAGAAGCAGCAATAGCTTCCCATTGTAAATTGGGCCTGTTATTGTAATTTATCAGGATCAAACAGTTTCTGGCAGCCCTTTCCATAAGATCCGGTTGCAGTGTCTATATCAGCATCAAGCAAAATCAAACATGGCTTGCGAACAGAGGTTTAGCAATAAATAAATCACTGAGGGAGCTTTAGAGAAACAAGTCTTCACACACACCAATGTTATGGTACTTGTCTTTATTTCTCTTCCAGCTTTCTTTTCTTTTCTTTTTTTTTTTTTTAATTTGATTCACAGTGTTCAGATGACATGTGTTTTGCCTTATTCAGCCATTTGGAGTACAGGTGCACGACTGTGTTTTTGATGGAGTGTTGCTATTCTGGAGTGCTCCATCCAAAACACAATCCCACACATGTAATCCAAACTGCCGAAGATGAGTCAACCATCTTCCCATTGCCATGATAATTAGACTTTCTTTTCTTTCTTTTCCTTTTTTTTTTTTTTTCATTCAAAGTTGCATAGTCTTTATTATTACTTGCAGATGCCATGCTTAAATGTTCTGGTTGAATCTTAAAAGGCTTTCGCACCGGGATGTTTTATCCTTCAGAGTGGAGGAAATTAACAAAAAACCCAAGCTCATTCAAACTTAATCAAATAAAAGAGTACTACACTGCAAGAAAACAGTGACACCTAAATATCTTCAGTAAATATCTAAATATCTATATATCTACACGTAAAAATCATAGCTTAATAGTCTAGCAAGTAAATGGAGAAGCTCACCATGGAAAGTTTGCTGTAATTAAAGGATTCATGGAACAGCTTCCAGTCTTACTAATCCACACAGGCCACACATCTAAGGGTCTTTGCTTTGAAAACATTTCAGCTTATCATGTTAACAAAATGACCACTTCCCAGAAGCCTGAAACAACAAAGTACCTCACTAGGTTTTAAATCCTTAAGCTAGGTATTATTTTTCCAGACAAACGCTTGCAAAAGGCAGTTTTCACAAGTCTTAATATACACTGTCTGAACCTTGGGGCTGCTGGTGTTTATTTCTGGTACCTTAGGAGCTAATAGGTGATTAGTGGGGTAGATATGGAGGGAAAGCTAAGACCCGGGAAAGCAGGTGTCATAGTCCACTGAGGCTAAGCTTTGAGGACCGTTTTAGTCCTTTGACAAGCTGATCTCTTGGTGGCATTTTTGGTACTAGGTGGGTGGCAGGCAGACAGACGCCAAATGTTCAGCTGCTGTAAATCTCTATGCAATGGCAGGTCGTATCCCTACATAAAGCTCTGTTTATGAAAAAAAATAATCTTCTACCTGTCTGCATTTGAGAATTTTTCTTTCCATAGTACCTATCTATCTGGCTCGCTTTTGTTTTCTGTACACAGAACATCAGTTGAGGTTATCTTTGTTTCCAGGTATGAAAAAATAAACCAAAAAGGAGGGCACGTCATGACTCCAGAAAGATTGCTTTGCCTGTCAAGCACCATCAGCACAGGACAACAAAGGAGACAGGCGTGCCATCAAGGTGCGGTAGGCAGGGATCTGCACCCAGCAAAATGGCCCCAAGCAGTGCTGGGGATGTGGCAATAGAGGAAAAAACCTCAGGTTTCCCTGACTTCCCATCCCCCAACTCCACACTAACAGCATCTGTACAAACAGCATGGGACAGGGCTCTGCATCTTCACGAGCGAGAGGATGATGAGTGATACAGCAGCATTAAATTGGTAAACATGTGAACTCGCTTCTCACAGAGAACAGACTTGTGATAGTCACCCTGTCCCCCTCACCGATACCGGTTAACACATCCCAGGGCTTTTGGTATTACATGCAAACTTGATCACATGGGTGGTTTATTCCTTCACTGGCCAAAGACAAATAAGGCTATCCCTACTAGCTCATCTACCTTTTTGTTCCATTCACAGGGTGTAAAGGGCTTCCTACACGTTCACCTGGGCTGTCCATGTATCAGCTGGTGGGGCAGAAATTGTACATGCAATGATTCCTGGCAAGGGTCTGACTTTTTCCCCCTTAGCTTTTAAGACCTGATGCTTGATTCCCTGTGCAGGAATCTAAGACTGAACCTCATAGCACAGTTTCAAAGAAAATAAAAAATATGGAGTGTATTAACTTAGTATGAAATTATAATGAGAAAAAAAGCTTGAGGAAAAATGTAATTGTGGTAAATTTCACACTTCAGCTCTTCTGTCCAAGTGTACTCTGGGACCACCCTTAGTCTGCTGCAAATACTACAGAAAAAACACTAACAATCTGTTTGGTTCACAGGAATATTGTTTATAGCAGACACAAAGTCAGGAAAACTGTGGAATACATTATTGGTTAAAAAGTTGAATCAAACTTCTGGCAAATAATATAATGGCCATTCCAAATTTTCTTTCTAAAAACATTAACCTAGCATACAGCAAAGTGATCCATTAACCAAGTAAGGGCCTTTCAAGCTAGAAGACAATCTCAACCAGCAACCGAGTGCTTAATGAACTTACTACCTCAACTGTGTCATTGCAACAAACCTTTAGCCAGAAGCCACAAGGAGTCCAGCAGTCCCTGCCATCAAGTTTGACCCCAGTGCATACAGCTCTACTGCTCTGTTTCAGCGCAGAGCATGAAGAGCTCGTGTGCCGGATGCCCTCAGCTTGGCATCGGGGCTGTACCGCTGGAGCAACTGTAGCTGACAGAATGCTTTGGGTTGGAAAGGACCTCTAAAGGTCATCTAGTCCAACCTCCCCACCATGAACAGGGGCATCTTCAACTAGGTCAGGTCGCTCAGAGTCATGTCCAACCTGACTTTGAATGTCTCCAGGGATGGGGTGCCTACCACCTCTCTGGGCAACCTGTTTCCAGTGTTTCACCACCAGTGCAAACTGGTGTCGGGGCAGCACTAGTTACGATGCACGTATACCTGCTGCCAAACACCATGTCTGTCCCAGGGAAGACAGAACTAGAGTTACCAGAGAAATGCCAGCAGAAATTACATGCAAGTAAAGAACAGGTTGGAGGGATTCCTCTCATATACCCCCATAGGAGGAATGCATAGCAGCAGGCTTCAAAAAGGGAATGGTCCCAGCCTCTAAGAGACAAATCTCAGCATTGTGGATGAGTGGTGACCTTGAAAGCATTTGGACTCATTTTCCTAAGAAGCTACATAAAACTTTCCTTCCACCTCTTCACTTCAGCCGAGAATCAGACCCAAAATATCCATCCTGCACTGAAAGGCAGGGAAGCATGATCTTTGGCCAAGTGGGTGTTCCAGGTTCCCACCACTCCAACACCACACCATTTTTAAGTCAACCCAAAAAAGCCCTGAAGACCTCCCAGTTGCACTAAACACAATAGTTCGATCCCTTTTCAGACAGTAGGATAAAACGCAGTGTTATGAGTAGCTGTGTTTTGGGAAGAAATCTCCTGTGGCAACCCTAAAGTTACCTTACTTTCAGAGGAAAATGTCAAATATTGCAAAACTATCAAGATCTTACACTGTTTCTGTACTTAGAAATGTAATCCCACTTGCCATAGTGTGCCTTTTTGGTTACTTATCTGCAGAGAAATGATGTTCCTCTAAATAAGCTGCTTTTTTTTTTTTTTAAAAGATAAACACACATGCAAGTGCTGTTTATTGTACTTTGAAAATAAAAAAAAATTAAAAAAAAGAGAAAAAAGTTGAGAGCAGAGAAGATTCTTCAAACTGCATTTTGAGAGTGACCTAAGATGTGGGAAAGTTGTCTATTGCTTATGTTATTTTTTCACCCACTTTTGAGTGCTTTGAGGCTACATTTCCCTGGAGTTATGACAGATATTGCCACCCACCTTAGTTCTTCCTGCCTCTGCCCTAACAGAACCTCTTTGTTGTTTTATCTAATCAGATTCAGAGGCCCTGCTAGAGTTGGCTCTCTCAGACTGTTCAAAGAGGTTATATTTCTTATTTCCCAGGCTTCAGAAGAACTAAAAATAACCAAGTGAAAATCTGAAATGCAAAGCTAATATTCTTGCCAGTGTTAAGCAGATATGTTGTCAGGATTAACGAGAGATTTTACAGATCTGAAAAATCTGAAAAAATCAGAACACTTAATTTTTCTTTGCTGAGTTTTCAGTTTAATCTTTCCAAAGCCACTAAGAATTTTTTATAAAAATATTTACCTTTTTTTTTTTTTGTTCTGAACCAAAGATATGTGGTCTGCAAAGAGAAAAATTTATTATAAAACTTTCTATGTACAAAGGAGAATATTCATGGCAGATGAGGGTTCGCAGTTCAAATGACTTTGGGGTGAAAGCGATCCAAGTTGTTTCTCCAGGCCCCATGGAGAGAAGGAGTCGTAGATGTGTCGCCTGATGTCAACTACTGGACATTTTCCCTGGCAAAGAAGGACTTGTGGTAGGCACGGGGCAGGATTCAGAGGCCAGATCAAATGTGCTACAAATCAACCATGTTTGTATCTATCTTTGCACAATAATTTGGCCAGGATTTGTGGAAAGTGAAAGTTCTCAATAGGAGGGGTACTGCTCCACTGGCTGGATTATGCAGTAGAGCAATGTTTCCCAACGAGTTTATGGAGAAGAAAGTTTATGACTGGAAGAAAAAGCAGCGTTACATGTTGGCAAATGGACCCCTCTTAAGTTGAGAGAGTGAGAAGCAGCTGCAATTACTGACTGCAAACATCCTCTTGAAGGAACTTTTAACTGCTCATGTTAGCTGGTGGTAGAAGTTTTTTCTCTATGATGGAAAACTCCTGCAGCCAGTAGTTACAGTAACTTTTGCACTCCCCCTCTTCCAGAAACGTTGGCAGTGCTGGGCATAGCATTAAGGCAATTACACATTTACACAAATGAGCCAAAGGGAGGATCTGCTTTCAAAAAGCCCAGTAAACACCATGTGTCTGCTAACTTCCAGAAACCGGGAAATGGCCAGCAACGTGACAGCCCAGCTCCCAAACCTGCAGCTCGGTTCAAAGAAGGCAAGCTTGAAGAAGAAATAAGACTAGCGACCAGTCTAAGCCTCTGAGCAACCTGAAATATGGCACAGAATTTACTTCTCAGCTCATGGAGAAAGTACAGGATGGAAAAGACCCGGCAGGTGAGATGCTGAATTCCAGCTAGCTACCGCAGTGCAGCTGACCATAAATCTGGCCCATGGGATCTGAGGACGATGGTTAATCAGTGGCAGAACACAGTGAGACCTGCAGTGAAACACAAGTGAAAGTATTAAAAATAATTTAAAAATTATAGTTAGGTGATCTATTTCATAGCCAATGCTAATTTAACCATGCCAGGCTACTCTTTTCTCTTGCACGAGCTACAGTTCCACATAATTTTTCAGCCTTCTGTGCAACTTGTACTTTTATGGAAGGCCTTTTCTTTTTCTGATGCATATACTGGAAAGGATTTTTATTGCATAGTCATGTAAGGAAGTATTAGCACAGTGGGCATGCATAGAGAATGCGATTTTAACTTCTTAATTCACCACTGTTTGTTTGCTTTTCATTCAGTATGAAACTGTTAACCTTTAAAAAAACACAACCAAGAATATGGCTAAATATTTATTATCATAATCTCATATTTCACATATTTGCAAGTTCAGTACTGAAATACTATCTAACGCAATGCCTCAGCCAAAGTGGATGTGGCAGGCGTTTTGTTTCCTTTTTATTTGATGTCTTTTTCCCCACTGACATTTAGGGATGATACGAATCTGGAATTAGATGTGCAAAAACAAAAGTATGGATATTTTATCCCTTTAATTTCACCATTAATTGGACAAAATTATTATACTAATAAGTGGAGCCCTGTATTTTAACAATCTGAAGGGAAAGAATGTGTTATGCGTACACATGCCACACATTTGAACGAGAAGCCAGTGACTAGAGCAGCTAAAGCTGGTTTCAGAGAAGACAGCGAAGGCTTCCTGCCCATGACAGCAGAGACAGAACTTTACCTTACAACGCAGGGCTCTGTCCAGCAGGTTCTATTTCAGAATTTGTGAGCACCCTTCTGCTTTATTAGCATCGCCGCCCACGTTGCCACGTACCTGACTGAAATTCATAGCTAGCCCCACTCTCTGTTTTTTAAGCTCCACTGATGAGAGCTCTTGAGAAAACTGCTCCAACTGCTTGGCATTAGAGGGAAATGAAAATCTTTTAAGTGGCTATCGTGCATGTCATCTGAATGCACTGGATGACATTTCCACACCAGGCAATGCCTCCTCTCCACCACAGTCATCAAGAGTGGTTTGGGTTGGGGTTTTTTTCCCCCCTTCCCATATGGACACCGAGGTTTCCAACAGCATTCATCCCCCTGCACATTTTTCTATACTTTGTACAAGCCTCTTTCTTTGAACACATTTCTGCAAAGGCTTCAATGTGCAACAGTTTTTTAGCAGCTTGCAGGACTGAGTCCTTTATGTGATTATTTGATTATATATGAAGTAACTCTCATGATCAATGAATGATGTCACACGGCGATCGCTTTGAAGTTAGCAGCAAAATTTGCATTGGCTTAACTCTAAGCAGGATCAAGGCATACAGCATCAGACTGACATCCCTTAATTAATTTCCATATTTCTCTTTAAATGCTCATGCCTCGCTCCATGCTTTTTCATGAGGCAAAGAGGAAACGTTGGAAACCGATGTTTTCACCAGCGCAAGGCTGTCACGCTTAACAAATTGTTCTAGTATATTAGTTGATGTGGGCATCCTGTCCTTGATCAGCTCCCACATTTCCCACAGAAGTCGCACACAAAGACAAAATAAATGACCCACACTTAGCAAATGGAAATATAATACTCCCATCTGCAGACAAAAGGCCTGATTGAAAGAAGCGCCGCAGCACCTTCACCAAAGACTTGGGTGGAAAACGGAGACCCCATAAGTCTTTGCTTCTTTGAATTTAAACTGTAATTTATACTTGCGTTAGGAAAATCTGGGATACATAAAGGCCATATTGGAAGCACGGCCTTTATCTCGCAAGCTAACAGGAAATGAGAGACAGTAACAGGATTTTAACCGGTTTCTCACTTGCGAAGAAAGCTTCCCTTCAAAAAAAAACCCCTTTTCATTCCAAGTCTGCTCCACAGAGAACCAGAATGCGTGTGCGCGTGTGTGTGAACAAGGTTCATTTGTACTCTTAAGTGAGCTTGTTTTATTTTGCCAGTTACTAAATGCCGGCGTGTAAATTCCTAAAGCGACGTGACTCTCACAACAAACACAGACCGGGGCAGACCCGCGCCCGGGAGCGCACGCCAGCACAGGCGGCAATTGTCATAGAATCATAGAATGGCAAGGGCTGGAAGGGACCCCGGGGATCATAAAGCTCCAACCCCCCTGCCACAGGCAGGGCCACCAACCTCAGGCCTGGAGCTACACAAGGTTGCCCAGGGCCCCATCCAACCTGGCCTTGAACACTTCCAGGGATGGGGCATCCACCACCTCTCTGGGCAGCCTGTTCCAGCACCTCACCACTCTTTCCGTAAACTTCCCCCCTAATATTCCCCCTAATACTGTCCTGTGGCTGCTCGAGAGACCGTGGCCAGGGAAACAGGGGTCATTCATTTCTCCCCGTATTTTAAACATGCCCAGGGATGCGCTAAAACGCATCAGGAGCGCAGCAGCCAGGGCATGGGGAAAGCTCTAGGACGGGGTGCCTGCGCAGGAGCGGGAAGGGGCGGTTTGGTCCGGCTGACACAGGGAGAGCGCCGCGCGTTTAGCTCTCTGCGCCCCGCCTCTGCCAAAGGCCCGCCGAAAGCCTGCGGGAGAAGCGCGGCCCGCCCCGACGCGAGGGACAGACCTCTGCGGCAGGTGGCGGCAGCGCTGGTCCCACCGGGGGCACGGGTGGGCCTCTGCGCCGGCCTGGCACCGGCACCGCCCGGAGCACCACCTGGTGCTCGGCCTGAACCGCCCCGCTTCCCCCACCGGCTTCTGCGCGGCTCCTAGAAGGCAGAAACCGGACACCGTGCGGGCTGACGGCGGGGCCAAAGCCGGTTCCCGTACCTGCCCCGCCGCCCAGCTGCGGCTCCCCGGGAGCAGACGGCCCTGCGGCCCACCGGCCAGAGCCCCGGCTGGCCGGAGGCAGGTGCGCGGGCAGACCTCGCTGGCTCGGCGGGCGGCGGCCGCTGCGTTATCCTGGCGTGACCTCTCACGGTGGGAGCGGGGAGCGGCGGCGCTGCCGGGCCCTTCTCGCCGCCCCGCCCCGCCGGCCTCCGCCGAACGCTGCCCGCCCGTCCGGCAGGCGGCGCTGCTGCCCCGCGCGCCCGGCGCGCGCGCCGCCGCCTCACGTGACCGCGCGGCGACTTCCGCCTCCAGACGCGCAGGCCCGGGGGAGGAGACGGCGAGGCGACCTTTGCCACGGTAGTGATGGCCGCTGGGGACCGTTGTGTCCCGTCACGTGCCTGCCACGCGCTGCGGCGTGCGGAGGGGCGGGAGGAGAGGGGAGCCGGTCAATTTGGCGGGGTCACGTGACGTGCCGCCCGGCGGCCGCTTTTGGCTGGCGGTACGGTGGCCGGTAGGGTTTCCTAGGCAACCGCGCCGTGCCGCCAGCGAAGGAGCGAGGCGGCCCAGGTACGCTCCCGGCGCTCCGAGGCAAGGCGGCGAGCGGGGCGGCGAGCGGGCAGCGCTCGGCTCCCAGCCGTTTCTTCCCCGCGTTTCCCACCGCCCTCCGGAGCGTCTCCTCGCGCCGCGGAGCCGCGCTCCGGGCCCCTCCGGGGCTGCTTTTGTCGGGAGCCGTGGCACCTGACGCTCGCTAGGCCCGGCCGGAGGGAATCGCGGTTGGGGCTGGGAGGAGCAAGGCCCGCCAGCCCCGGGGCTACTGCCCGGCTGCCTCCCTGTGCCAGCCCTGCGTGTAGTTCAGGGGGAGCCAGGGGAGGAGGGTGAAGTCACGGCTGGCCCTAGTCCTGGGGTGAATGGGTTGCATGAAATGCATTAGGTTGTATGGGCTTTCCTTCATCCCTGTGGTTTAGCTACACCTTCCCAAAACTTGTGCTTTCTGCACTGGGTTAGTGCCCGTAGCCCAACAAGGGACTTCTTTGGTCTAGGTACAGTGTCGTTTGTGAGCCTTCAGTTCTAAAGGTGTGGCAGTAGGGTAGGTGTGCCGAGGCTGGTGTACCACATGTGATCTGTTATGGAATCGTAGATGCTGAGTTAGCAGGGACCCATAAGGATCACCAAGCCCAACTCTGTTACAGAAGGTGTCTGAGCTATCTGTTGATAGTGATTCTGTGACCTATCTGTTGTCCTTTTAAAAAATAAAAGTTTACATTGTTAGTTTTAATAAAAGCTGTAATTGCAAGTACAGATAATGTCAGAAGAATCTGGGTGGTTTTTTGGCAAGGCTGAAATTAAGTATTGTCCGCTTGCTTAAGTAGTTGGCACCGTTAGTAGTAGCATCTAGTGTTCTTTGATGTAAAAGTATAAAAGGATACTGGATTATGTGTGTCATGAGAGGTAACATTCTTAATCTTCTTACCATGTTTTCAGAATTATTGTCCAAGTGCTTGCATAAGGATGTCTTGCTCAGTTCAAAGTCTGGGCAGTCTGTTATAACTGGGTTTGGCTTTTTTTTTTTTAACTGCCAAAGCCAAAGTGTCGGGTGGTCTATGGATGAATAAGGAGTGAAAGCAGGAAGCAGTTGTCCCAACTTGACTGTCAAAATCAATTTACTAGGTAAGTAACAGTCCTGTGTACTGAGAGGGCTCTGTATTGGGAGAGGTTTTATTTAATGGTAAAAACATTTCTGAGTGTGTTTAGCCCTTTTATGTTTACACAGCACTTCTCAGCCTGGAGTGTGCTGGAGTAGTGTAATGCAGTGATGCACGTGCAGTTTTGAAGGTAGCCATGTCTGTTGAGCAGTGTGATGTACAAAAGCTTTGTAGAGTTTTGAGTGTGGGGTATATCTTATACCCAAGTCCTTAACACAGACTTTTGGGAATTGAAGGGGAAACAAGTGCCATTGGCTTTCCATGTCTGGGCACATCAAACCAAATGTTTGTCCTCTAGTCTTGGAGACTTTCTTGTATTTTTTGTTTACTGACTCCTAATCACAGTAGAGACAATGAAACAAAACTTAAATGCCAGATGTCTCCAATTTTGGAGAAGAAACATAGAAAGGAATTAAAAGCTCTTAAAATGGATGGGAAGTATTATAGCAAGCAATGGATTCTTGTTTGATCACTGACAAAATGCTTAATTGTGGGAAGCAAAGAGAGCTGACTTTTGAAGAAAAATGTAAAGATGGTAAAGAACAATCATGTTTTAATTATCTCTCAAATGTTTAAATGCTGAAGCTGTTGTTTTGGAAATGAGTATTTTCATTAAAGAAATTTGGGTAATCCACGTATGTTAGCATTGATTGCTTTCTTCAGTAAATAGTTTAGATTAGGAGTAGGAGGAATGAAATTGGCATTTTGAGATTATTTTTTTTCTTATAGCCCTATGAAAGCAGCAGATCACTAGGCTGCCTCTAAGTAAAGAATGCTTTTAATTAACTTCATTTTAAATCTTTGTTTTTGAACTAAGGAGGTTGTTTGGAAGGCAACATCCCGTTACAGATTATGGCTTACCGATTTTCCAAAGAAGAATTAGATGAGCAGTTTGAAGAGTTTCTGAAAGAGGTATGTTTCAAAGCAAGGTCACATCCCTTTTCTTTATTAGAATGCAGGGGGGGAAGTTGAGTATGGAGGAGTATGAAATGGAAGATGCAGCTGTGTTTTGATGGTGTAATTCACATAGCTACCTTACATGTGGGTCTTTGCATGTCCTTGCTAAAGTTAATTCCTGCTGTTTTGCTGTAAATCAAGAGAATGGTTTTGTGATTAAATATTTTGTCACTGCTAGGTTGTATCTCCAGGAAGAGCCCTTGCTTCTTGATATTTGTTGCAATTTAATTGTGTATGTTATTTAGTATTAGAGGCTTCAAATTGATGTAATGGAAAATGATATTAATACCTGTCCCTGTATGTAAGCACAAGCTGCGTTTTAAGTATTTCCTTATTTTTCTCTGCCATGCCTAGTTCCACTGAATTTTATTTAAAAATACTTGGATTAATCCTCACAAAATTTTTAGAAAATTTTAATTTGATTCCTTGGTTCCTTGTGGTGCTTGATGATTTTGAGTACAGGCAAAATCATGCAAGCCTGTGGGTTATGACAGTTATCGGATGTGGTGTGACATCCAATAACGACTAAAATGCCCTAACTTGGTGTGACTTTCTCACTGCATATGGACCCATAATTTCAGAATTTGCCCTCTGGTCTGTCAAACACACAGTATGGCAACCATAAGATATAAATAACTGCATACATAAGGCCTTTACTAGATTCTCTTGCTGTATATAAGCATAGCTAGTGGTGGCAGAAAATATTCTTGGGGGGTCTCTGTTATGTGTAGTGTGTGCTTAAAGATGTAGAGGCTGTGCTACAGTTTGATTACTTGTGAAAAGTGTAGGTGCTAGATTCTATAAAAATTGCACTTTGTACAGTGTAGTCAAGATGTGTGGCAACCAGAGGGTTCTTTTTCAGCAAGATTTTATCTTTCCCGGGTAGGGCTGTAACTCTGCCTTGACTGACCATGTGGGGTGTTTATACAGATGCAGAATAAATGTAACTTAAACTGAGAAATACTAAATTAAAAGAATGGAAACCCAAAATGCCATCTGAAAATTAAGATTCATAGATAACTTAAAGGTAGCTTTCTAATTTGTCATTTAATTTGATGATGTAATGGTGATAACATTCTTGAATTCACTGAAATTACATAGGCCCTGCATTTTTTTCAAAAGTTCTTTATTTACTGTTTTTAGGAAGGATTGCTCTGGGGAAGAGAAAGGAGATTTATTCTTTTACTTATTTTGTGCATCTGACAGAGCTCTGCAGCTGACTGCTGCTAGAATTTTGTTCCTCATTTGACACGCTTTTCTTCCTCTTCTCAGTTGCCCACATTGAGAATGCTTGAGTTAGAATAATTCAATACAGCTATTTGGAGTTTTCTAAGGGGTATTTAGATGTTCCAGAGAACGTACCTTTTAACAACTCATGTCTTAATTATCGTTTCAAAGTAAAACTCTTTGTAAAGTGTTTAAACTTGCTTGACCACGTATACCAACAATCCAGTCATTAAAAATGTGCATCCTTTGATGTTTTGTCAACTAGATAAAGAACCAAATAACAAGGACCTTGTCTATTCTGTTACTTTAGATGCATGCATCTTCTCTTATGCATGCATCTCCCTTTGCTTTTGTTTTTTTTTATAAAAAATGCAGAGCCTTTTCATGTTAGAAAGATGTGAAACTGGTGTGGTCTGTTGTTTGAAATAGCTGTGTTGAGAATATAACAGTGGGATGGGGGGATAGTAGTTTGAGGAAGATTTAATATTGTTTAAGCAAATCATTCAGAGACAAAATGGATCAGGATGTTCTTTCCCTTTTAAAGAATTTACTTTAAAAGCTGTCAGTGAAGAGGATTTTTTAGGCTTTTTTTCAAAGTGCAAAAGGAAACACAAATGTTTAATAACAATTACTGCATGCAGGACAGGTCTTCTAATGATTCCTCTGCCTGGATGCACTTCTTCCCAACCCCTTGCCAGAATGTCCTGTTGTCATCCATAATTCTCCTCTTCGTCCTCTGTTGTCTGTGTGTCTGTGATCCTTCTACTTCCCACCACCAGGATCTTGCTTTAGCATACTTCCCCTGTAGTCACTGTAATTTACATATTATTTGTCACATTGGTATAGCTCCTGAGTTTTCTGAGTATTGGCTATGAAGTTCCCTTGGGACATGCAATGTGAGGAGCTCTTCCTAATACACAGTTGACTGCGCCTTTTTTTAATGACACTTCAAGAAAAGTAAAATTAGGAAAAAGCCATTAAACCATGTTTTTAAAAATATGTTAACATATTATTTTATGCTAAAAATATTCACGAAATAGTGACAACTGGTCATGAAAGTGATTTAGATGCAATCCTGTATTACCTATCTAATTTGTTAAATTCCTTCACCTGTATAGCTCATGGTAAGCTGATTATACGCCATGTAGTTGTTCTTAAAACTGAGTATTGGCTTTTATTTAAGTTGAGATTAAACAACTGACACTTTCTTTCTCTCTTTATCTTTTTATCTCTGTTTTGTATGTGTGTGTTTGTGTGTGCATCTATGTTCCTGAAAGGCTGACAAACTTTCATAGAGAAGGGGAAGGAAGAAATCAGTGCCACTTACTGGCACTGAAAAGCCATTTCTAGTCCAAAAAGTTGATTATTTACTTTTTTTCAAAAGAAAAGGGAAAATCTGTAACTTTGACTGTTGAGACAACTGGCATGTTGGGAAAAATGCACTTGTATTTTTGTGTCAGCATTTCTTTCCCAGCTGCTGCACCTTTACTGTCTGCAGTTGACAAGATGGCTGGACATAGAAAGTTTCCAGAACTTGAGAACAACCTATGGGAGTTTCAGATTCTTCAGTTACAGTACTCTTAGGAGTACGAGCATCATAGAAGTTGTGCTTGCAGAGTGGAGGATACTGTTAGTCATAAAAGAAACAGCAAGCGATAGCAGAGCTTGCATAAAGCACCTGTCAGTACTCCTGGCTAGCAGGAGGCAGCCCGACCTTCGGGGACAACGGCACTAGTCCTTGCATTGTGACTCTGTGGGGAAGTTGTTATTTATAGGACGTTTATTAAGAATGTAAAGCTGTTTTGTTCTCTGTCACTGAGCCAACCTAAAGAATTTGCAATACATCCTGTTGTCTAGCAGTTTCATAATGTCTTAAAATAGTGTTTTATTAAAGTGCGAGGCTCAGAGCACTTACATTTTCATTCTGAGGCTGTGTGACAGGCATTTAGTTTTCTCAAGTGAGCTCTAAAGAAGTTACTGGTCAGAGATATTAATAAGAATTTTTTTTATATTTTAAATGGTAGGTTTGGATAATTGACATTTGATTTGTGGATGTTGTTGTTAGGCCCCTATAAACTGAAGTGTTAAGTCTATGGTGAAGGTAGGCTTTGGTGGTAATACTTTGCTTTGCAGTAGAAGTCAGGCAGTGGACTTCAGAGGCTTGTTTCAATAAAACATCCTCTTGTGTTTTACATCTCAAGTACCCAAAATTCCATTGCCTCTAGTATTCTTTTTATACTATCACATTTTCTTATTTGTGACTATTACAAAACTGAAGCTTTTGAAATATTCCCATATGATGCATTTCATATGTGAGTCCTTCGTGTCTCAGGCTTTATGGCTTCTGCTAAGCCTATTCGCTGTGTTCTTTGAAACACTTTAGGACAATTGGTTTCAACAATTATGGCTAAAAAATAGGTAAGAATAGAAAATATGCCATTCCCCTTAACCCCATGTCTACTGGGTTTGAACACAAAGAATACGTAACACAGAAGGTTGCTGTACACTAGCTTAATGAATATATTTCCTTGTTCATTGTCTGGACAGCTAATTGTGGCTCTGAGCCTGCTGTAAGCCACAAAGAGCTTTATTAAGGGAAAAGAGCAAACACATTTTGTCATTTTTTTGAAAGCTGCATCACTTCAAAGAAATGTTGTTGTCTTGTGAAGTGTCTGTAGGTCTTTTTCTTGCTGTTACTCTTCAGTAACTTAAATTCAGAGGATGTTCACATTCATAGGCTTTTATTTCTCCATTGATTTAAGCCATCAATCAAAGTCAGCATGGATGATTAGCACATATGAAAGCTTAATAGTCAGAGTAGGAATGGCTCTGGCATTTCTTTGAATTTCCGTGAATAGAAAGTATAAATTTCTGAAAACTGATTTGCTGGGTGCTAGATTGTTGCTGGTGAAGAGTTACTTTTAGAATATTATGTTGTTCATGCACAAAGCAAAGCTGAAGCAAAACTGTTTCTTCTCTACTTCATTATCTTCAGGGATGTAGCCAGGATTTAAATTTTTGTATGTTGGAACTAATTGAAAAAGAGCTGATTATGCTGGTTTTTTGAACATGCACTATAGTAAGCAGTTAACTTTTAACATATCCAAATTCTGGCGGTGGGGTTATTACAATATGCAGTATTATGCCACATGAATAGTTATTGTCTCTGACTCAGTTTTGTCATGCATGTACAAAAAAGTCAGACAGTGGGGAGTAAAGAGAGTCATCTGAACTCAGAAGTCCAGAATTGGGTGGCTGAAAGACAGTTAAACAATGTGAGAATGTAAAAGCTGTATTTAATCTTGTGTGCAATTGACTCAGTCTCTTTCAGATGATTCACTTGGAAATGCAAACAAAAAATCCAGCATTCTGGAGACACTGGGGCAACCCAGGAAAAAGGAAACTAAGAAAAAGGATTCAGTGCCGTGGTGGATATCTGAGGAAGATTCGGATGATGGTGGTAAATAATGCAGTTTTGCAATTTTTTTTTTGGCCACAGGGGGTCAGGCTAGTTCTATCTCACACTTCATAAAGGCCCCGTCTCAGATTAAGTTGACTGTAAGTGCTTTAGAACATTACAGTGCAAGTGTATAAAGTGTAAAACTCAATATAATCGTCATTTTTTTAAAGGGATCATATTAAAACTGTGAATAAGCTTCCTGCTGTTTTTTTCTGTATCTCTTAAGTTATGAAAAGCTGTAAAGAATAAGTAAATTTTAAATAATACGATTATTACAAAATGCATCTTAGGAATTCAGCTGAAATATTTTTAAGTATGTTTTGTAACCAACCTGTCCCTTTTTATAGATTTCAGTTTTCAAATCTGGAGAGGAAAAGGACCAATTTGTATAATCTTATGCTAATTGCAACATTTGTAACAGGTTGAGGAAGCCTAGAAAAACTTTTCAACAGCAGCAGATTGAAAAATGTATGTCTGTCAGTATTCTCAACTTTTTCCTTGCCACGAACCATGGTCTAAAGGGAAGAGGGCTATGATGACATGATTGCTAGTTCAGTATTTATTCAGTCACATAGTTCTGGAAGAAAATATATTCCTGTTTGCAAGCTTTCCACCTATAGTTTTCCATTTCTTCATTGTATTCTTATGGGGTAGTAAAGCCTATGAGTGGTTTCCACAGGGTGATTGCCTCTTGTTCTTGTAGTAATTGGTGTTTTCTTATTTTCATGGAACCTAATGGAAAGTTTTAGAAATCAGTTTTTCATATGACAGAGTTAATATACTGCTGGTAGTCTCAGATATTAAGCATAGCGCTGTCCTGTCAGTATTGTCACAGCAGCTAAATCTCAGTCAGCACTTGTGCCATTTATGTATAACCCTAATAGGTGTTGTCTGGATCTGCTTATCTGTCTCTGGCTTTTTGAGATGTTGCTGGAAAACTCAGATGGCCATGAGAGACTTCCTATCAGGTAGTTCTGAATTGTTGGGGTTTTTTTCAAAAAATAGAAGTATGGATTATCCTTGCTGGGCAAAGTATGAGAATTAAGCAGTTAGCATGACCTCACTCTTCTGCATTCTATCAAATAAAATTTCAGTTGTCTTTAGAAGTTCAGCATTCTTCTCTGGGGTTTTTTTGAGATGCTTGAGGCAAGCCAGAGGTAAAGCTATTAGAACTGAAATGTGTTTGATCTGTAGTTTATAAACGTATAAAATAGAGAGTTCTAGTTAGCTTTTTAAGCTCTGTCTTTAAAACAGCTGTTCTTTCAACAGGTAAATACTGAGGTGAGCTACCCAGTTTTACTGCTATGGAATCCATTTAATGGCAAAAGAAGCTACCCTGTTTGTATTCATGCTCTTAACGAGGGGTTGGGTTTTTTTTGGAGAGAGTTGAAAGTAATCTACCTGTAATGCACAGGTGGTCCAACACCATGCATCAAAGGTCCAACATGTCTTGACAGTTGGACATAATGAAACTGAGAATACAAGAACATGAGGCAAATATGGTAGATCTGTGCACTGAATTCTTCCCTGAGCACCATTTTTGCCAGTCACATTATTACAGTTACTGCATCTACACCTGTCTCACCACTCTCTTCATAGAATTCTGCACTTGTGGGACATATGCAGCAAGCCATATCCCATCTAGTACTTCAATACTGCCAAGCAGGGAGGCCTTGAAGTTCTAATAGAGAGCTTTCCAGGCTCTGTCATGGCAAGAAGAGGATAGCTCTGTGGCATGAAGCAGTGTTCGTATGAGGAAAGGGTCATAC
Organism: Laterallus jamaicensis coturniculus; assembly: GCA_022605575.1. Taxonomy (NCBI): domain Eukaryota; kingdom Metazoa; phylum Chordata; class Aves; order Gruiformes; family Rallidae; genus Laterallus; species Laterallus jamaicensis. The sequence goes on along the minus strand of JAKCOX010000001.1, from coordinate 75,986,065 downwards.
TTGTTACACTGGATACTTGCAATGGTAGCCGTTGTATTAACGCATCCTGTGACAGATTAGGAACTGAAGCAGTCTGCTATTCTGCTATCTGGAGTCTAGGTGTAGGGCAATTAACCTTAGAGTCAAAAGAGAGCCATCTGGAGACACCAGCTTGGTCACAGTCGGTATAAGCTGAGTTTTCCTTTGCAGTTGTGGAAGTAGATAGCTTTGATGTGACTTGTAACTGAGAAGTGTAAATCCCTCGTTGTGTGCGGGATTCATCAATGTATGTGCACACTGCAAGCTGTGCTGTGATCTCAGTTCATGTAGATAGACTTGCAATGTTATTATATGGCAGGTCAAGGGACTAAAAGGTTGTGTTGATAGGCTTCTAGAACTGCTCCTTGTTTCCTGTGTGTATGTGTCCCGGTCTTGTGTGCTTCCAAGTACTTTGTCAAATACAGTTTTTCTAGGTCTAATATTGATCAGCAGGTCTGTGTTGTGTAGTATGTTGGTGAGATGTATTCATAATGGACAAAGGCACAGCAGTGTTGTGATGGAAGTCACTATACAAGATGATGGAGAAGACAATAGTTTAGATTCGTAGCTTTTTGCAAGGTTATTAAGTGTACCCTAAATAGCAAAATAATTGTCCAGAGAAAAAGAAAAAAAATCCTGTTGCAATTGGAACAAAGATGGAAAAAATGTGAATTTAATTTCTGAAAAGTAACATTGGCAGTCTGAAATTTTGGGGAGATCTTTGTGTATTATTCTAGGCTTGAACATCCACGTTAGTTACAGATAGGACTTCATTAGCAGGCTGTTAGCTAATAGAATTAATGTTCTTAGAGTGAGTTGTCATTGTGACTCACACTTATGTAAATGTATAAATCCTCCCTCCACCCACAGTGTGGCACTGCATTACAAGTCTGTGCTCCATATGGATGAGTTGATGTATTGAGTGGCGCTGTGTAGACATACTGTTGTATTAACAAAATACAAAGTCTGGCTAATTAGCTTGAGTAGCACACCAAGTTATTTCCAGTGAGGCTTATTTTGGGTTATATTAGTATCTGTATCGTGCTTTCTTGAAAGATTCAAAAATCACTGGAAGGGAAAATACAAGCTATACATTTATTTGTTGTCTGATTGTTTTTCTCGAGGCATCTTGTTGCAGAAGTGCCAGGAAATAGGTAGGGATTTAAACTGAGAGCCCATTTTCACTTGGTTTTGTAGATTAATGGTAAACAGCATAGGCTGTTTCTGTTCACTTGGCTGAGAAGTGAAAAGTACATGATCAAATATCTCGTTATTCTAGGCACGTTTGAACTCTTTGTGCTTCAGCTTTAAAGTGAAATGTGCAAATTAGGATTCAAGATGCTGTCTTCCATATTTGACAGGTTAAAGACCTACCTCCAACTAATGTCCTTCCTACTTGCTTTTGTAATTTAAATGATAAAAAGAAATTGGATAATAAGAATTCCTCTCCTGTCTTGCTTGCCTGTCTGTTCTTGTTGTTTGTCTTACTTTTCAAGATTTTCAAACAAGATTTGTTAAGCTGAGAAAAGAGAAGAAAATGATGGGAAGTGATGCTGCAGCAGTAGAAAATAGTGAACAAAAGAGTCCCCATTCAGATTCCCAGTTTGGTATTTGATTAAATATGCTTTGTTACATTTATTCCATCTCAGTCTTGTATTTCTAGTGCGTTTCCCATAGAAAATCCTTTCCGAGTAGTCCATTTGACAGTAGTGTTCTCATTGAAAGCAAGCTGCCACTTACTTCATTTGTCATTTCCAGAAGAAACTTAATAACCACATGAACTTATGCTCAGTTGTTATTGCATCATACATCACTACCTATAGTGATGAGGTTGGACAGACAGTATTGAATCTTAGCCAGGAGTATTAATATTCACTGTTCTGTTTGTTTATTTTTGGAGACTGCAGTCAGATAAACATCCTATTTATTTTCTATTGACATGAGTCTTTTCCTTCTGCTGACCAGTAGGCTGTTCTGTGCATGCTGCCTCTGGAATGGAAACAATACAGTTGGTGTCATAATGGCAAACTACATTGTTTAATCTGCAGGATTATTTTATCAGTGTAACTTCAGATTCATCCTTTTATGGGAAGTAACTTTTTATGCTGTCTGAACAGAAACTCCCAAGAATGACTAAGACTTACAAGCATTGATCTGTGAAATAATTTTGTGTAAATGGCAGTAGCAGTTAACTTGTAAGTACTAGTGTAAAACTTTGGTGTCAAATTCCAGCAATCAAATATATTTTTGAGAGCTATGACAAAGAAATATTTGGCAGTTGGTCCTTGGATCATGTTGGTATGTATTATGTAGCCTTTAGAACATTCCCCTATGTTAACTTCCTAGAGCATATATGCTGCCCTGCTTTCATAAGCCTGATTTGCATAAAATAGCTATAAAGCATCTTGGTCTGGGAGATAAACCCTAAAACTGAATCAGTTTCTGGAATTAGTATTTGAACTATGTGGTATAGGAGAAGTTTGGTACTTATTTCAAATTACTGTTTTAAAAGGCATCAGGTGTTCTCATTATTTACAACAGAAGGTGTGGTGTCAGCACTTTTAATTTCTCAATAAATGTGTGAGGATATAAGTTTAGAGAAATTATGCCTCACTAGTGGATTTGGACATCAGTTGAGGGAATAAAAGACCCATGCTTTGTATAAGAATAGATTTCATAACTCATGTTTTCTTATACTGCACCTGCCACATGCTCACCAGCTTCCTTTAGTTGTCTTGGATGCTTCTGAGTTGTGTGAGCTTCTGGTCCCTTAGCACCATAGATAGCAGAACTTTGGCCCTGATTTCCTAGACTATTTTTGTTCTCTTGTATCAAGGTAGATTCAAAAGACCTGTAATTAAAACTTTTATTTTTTTAAAAAGTTAGCCAATTTAGAAGCCCTCTATGTTTTTCCACTTTTCTTTGTACCGATCCAGATGCTTTCTTTCAAAATTCAAGTAGTATAATAATTAGTAAAAGTTAGTATAAAACTTACTCTTGACGTAGTTTCACTTGTTTTGTTTCTTTTCAAGTAATATATTGAGCTCCTAGAACAGTGTATTTAAATGTAAGGTATACATGGAGCAAGAATAAATGTGTCTTTTTTACAAATAAAAAAAGAAGATGGAAGAAAGAGGTTTTTAGTTCTTCCTAGAAAATTACAGATTATTCAGTCTGCAGGAAAATAAACTGCATTACTTCTTCAGAAGTGTCAATTTGAATTCTCACATATAACTTTTCTCTTTATTCCCTGTCCATTATGTATAAAAACTTATAAATGTGTACCCTTAAAAGTAGTTCCCCCTAAACCTTCTTCCAGTGCATCTCGCAGCAAGGCTTTGTCTAAATTCAAAATGCTGGAAAAATTTCATAAGGACAAGAAAGATTCGTACTTAAACAAAGGAGGAGGAGGAAGCCTCACTTCTGACAGTCCAGAAAATTCTGAGGGTAACAAATTTATTATATTTTAAATAGCATAAAAAAGGTAAAATGTCTCAATTCTCACAGTCCTGGTCAAATGAAGGAGAAAAGAAGTTACTTTTTAAATAGATGTTTGTAGGTTTGAGTTCTTTTTATGTTTTTAAACTTTGCTCTGCAGGTTTGATGGTTAGAAATAATTTTCTAAGTGAAACTCAGGTTTTTATTTGAATTAATTTCAAGTGGCAGGACTTTAAAAGAGAGTATTGTGTATTATTAGCCTTACAAAATACTGTGTGTGAAGGCAGGGTAGTGAAATCTCTAGAGTTCAAGAGAACTGCTGCTTTAAGAAGTTTTCATGAAGACTAACAAATACCACTTCTGCAAAATAAATCACTCTTGCAAGCCCCACAGAAATCAGTAGGGCTGTTCAAACAGCCAGAAACCACGGTGAAACAACTTTGAAATCCATCCAAGTTGATATTTTTTCTAAGTTTGATAGGTTTCTCAGAGTTCAGATTGAGGGGGCAAGTAAAAAAGACTTCTTGCCTTCACTAGCAACTGTAGTATCCCCTGTAATCTGCAGTGTGTTTCTGGGAATTGGAAGTGGATGAGTTGCAAAACTCTATGGCTGCAAAACAGTATTTGATTTTAGATTATTATGGGAGGTGCTTTTTTTTTTTAAAAAAAAAAAAGCTCTGATCTGCAAAATACTTAGGTAGCTGGCATAAATGCCATGAAGCCTTCAAGACCAATGTAAGGCTGTTCTGAAAGTTGACTGAGTTGGAGATCATTTAAATGAAACAACTCATATAAAAATATAAATTATATAAATATATGAAACAAGTCATATAAAAACTTTTTTCTCTTAAAATTCTGTTCTGTTGAATGTTTGAATTGTCCTGAAGTATATGCCCACCACAATTCTTGTAAATCTTACATTGGAGGGCAATGACTGTTTATCATTGGTGTTGGAGGTCTGGTGAGATTGTGTCTCATCTAAAGCTCTGCAAAAAACTTGAACCTGCTACAGATTCCCCTTTGCTTTTTTAATAATTAGGACAGAGCACCATCTGGATAAATTACTTCCAGCTACTGCATTTAGCTACCAGAGAAATGGACCATTTGTTCTTTTCATTCCTGGTCAGTACTTTGAGCTTTTCATTTTATACTTTTCAATATAGTAGCAAAATGTCTTTATATAGGCATTAACTTAATATACCTGTGGAGTTTGACCATTTAGCAATGAGCCTGATTTGTTGCATATAAGGCAAGTCAGTCAGAGCTCTGTATGAAGGACAGAGCTGAAGGCAGATAATGGAATATGGAAGCAATTTCCCAGATGTGTAATCTGTAATCTTATGCACTCAGCCTCCCAGCAAAACATGCAAGGGGACTTTGAAATCAAGGAGAAAAAACCCAACAATTTTAAACCTTAGCAAGGAAGCTGTTATAACTAGAATGCACAGTGAAGGGCTGCCTAGTAGGGAAGGAAAAGGTGCTCAAGCTCCTACTTTCCCCACCTCCCCCTGTGTACGTTTTCAGTACTGAAGGGAGAGGATTCTCCATTGTATTCATACAGGCAAGTATGGCATTTCTTAGAAGGGACTTGCTTGGACCTGTGTAGAGGACAGAGTAACAGCCCAGAGTTGAAGCACTTGATCAACACCTGGAAGACTGGATTAGTATTGTTGATCTGAAGGGTCAGTGATGCATGCATCAGCCCACAGGAAATCAGCTGTTGTCAGTGTCTTCACCCGTACCAGTGTGTTCGGTACAAGTACGCAGCTACAGCCCACACATCATGAGGCCAGGCAGAATGAAAAATTCTGAGATTGTTTTACCAACTGGAGATCCATGTTGGAAAAGACAGACATAGTTTCTGTTCCCTTCTGTGTGAACTGTTAAGTGAACATGTTATTTCATGTGTTGCTAGATAAATTGCACAAGCAGCTTTTCTCCTCATCCTTCTCATAAGAAAACCTTTAAAGAATCTAAGTATAAGTGTGTGTGGTTGGGGGTGGAGCAGAAGGGACTCAATACTGCTTTTAACTAGTAATGTACTGCAATCTTTGGCTTTTAGTTTTCTATAAGGAAGTAGATAAGGCAGCTTTCTGTCTGAGAGCAGCATTCACACATAAGGTTGGTATGGTGATGTTGAACACTCACAACAATGAAATTGCAGTAAGGAGAGCATCTGCATATTGTAGTTGTGTAAGCCTACAGTGACTTTTATAAGTAACTTTGGTTACTGTTTTTTCCTTAAAGCATTTAATTTGCACAAATTTTCAAAAATCTGTCATGCTTTTTCTGGGGTAGTAGATCAAAGAAAATGAACAGGCTTTTTAAAAAATTCTTAATTTCTGTATAAGGTGTGTGTGTCCACTTGTCATCTATGAGTAGCATTGCAGCAAGTCAATTTTTACAGCTCCTGTATTTGCTCCATGCTGAAGTTTATGTGCAAATATGAAGGTCAGGAAGACCTTGTACAGAACAGCCTAACTAACTCTAATTAAACAAGATTTACATGCCTAGTACTAGAAATGGAAGTTAGATGAATGTGATTTGTGAGACTATTTTTGCAGTTGCAACTGAGGTTAAGATTGGTAATTCTGGAAGCAGACTAAAAGGCTAATGCATTAAACAAATAGCTTTTAGGTGATAGTCAAGAGTATTGCAACTTTTTCTGTAGGAATGCTTGGAGCCAATGGAAGCTTTGTCAAGATACAGAACACTTCACAGCCTGTGGGAGAAAGTTCTGAGAATATGCACATGGAAAAGATGCAGCTTCAGAAAAGTGACGGGGTTGCTGTCTCCTTAAGTAGAGACAGCCTGGAGACAAATGGTGAGAACCAAGAGCACGACCATTTAATGAAGTTAGGTAATCTAAATAAATATTACAAGCAGTTTACCTTCATTCATTGCAAGTAGGGATTCTTCACTTCTAACAGCTGCATCTCGTGAGCTTGAAGGTTCCTGGTACTACTTTGTGATGATTTGATACTGTTAACATTTTAGGAGTCTGTCTGTAGTTGTTGTTAACTGTTATGACAATTCTGTGTGGACAATACAGTGCAGCTACAGTTAGTTTATTCTTCATTTTGAGATTTAGATTCAGCTTTAGCTTCTGGGCCTAATCAAAGTATTGTGGGAGTTGGATTGGATACCTTGGAAGAACAAGAAGAAAAAGAGATCTTCTTTGCCAAACTTGAACGAGAAGCTTCCTCTACTATCGATTATTCAAGATTAAATAAAGAGCTGGATTCCAATGATTCTGTCATGCTAACACCATTTCTACGGTAATTCAGAGGGAAGAAAAGTTATGGGCTGTTAGTGACTACGTGGTGTGGCCACTGAGATTTTGTGGGCCAGCATCCTGTATGATTTTTGTCAGGTTTTTTTGCTTGTTTGGTTTGGTTTGGCTGCTGGTGTCTGTTCTGAAGACAAAGATAGAAATAACCTAAATAAATAAATAAAATAAAGGAGTTAAGGTGAGAGGACGACTTAGTGGTGAGTGGACATAGCTACACAGTCTTGTGCATAAGACAATTGTAACAAGTCAATTTAACGTTCTCGGTTGTAAGGTGTAACTAAAGGAAGGGTTAACATCTGATAATAACAAGGAGGTAGATCAGGAAAGATTCCATATCTCCTTAGACATGATACTTACACATGAATCTACAAGATACAAAAATCATCATAGATTAGGGCACTCCACTTACAATGGGTTATGTGGAAACAAGGTGAAGCATACATGAAGGAAACAGATGAGGGGGCAATTCAGGCCGCCATTGGTAGAAATGGTGAGTGCAAAGGAAGACTTCCTATATGAAAATAGCTGGAGGGTCAGAATTCTGGGGATAAGGACAAAACTTCATAAGAAAAGGGGAAAGAAAGGAGAAAACTTTTTTTATGTTAATGCAGAGTGAGAAGCTTAGAACAGGAAGTGAACCTGATGGTAAAAATTTCTTTGGGAAGCCAATGTAGATGTTGGAGGGAATGTGGAAAGGGAGTGATTTTTAAGAGTTAGATTGAGATTTTACCTATGGACAGTTGTAAAAACTTAAATATTTATTTTATGATTTCATGTCACAGACAAATTCAGGTTTTTCATTTTATTGCTGAGCAAGGAATATCAAAGTTCAGAGTTAGAAAAAAATGTCTATTTCCTTGCTGTCCAAGACAGGAGTAAAATTTTCATTTTGTTTTTCAGGAATGAAAACACTGAAAAAGAAGAGGAATCTGCACATGAAGAGAAATCTGGTAATACCATGTTCATTTGCAAATTCTTACTTTTTTTGATTTTTGGGGTTGGTTTTTTTTAATTGTTTTGTGTACATTGTGAGTTGTGAGAGCCCCACTGAACAGAATAACAGAAATTGAAGCTGCAGATTTGTGTTCGAGTTCAAATGCCAAGTCTTCAGGAAGTATTCCAGCAGGGTGTCAGAGGATAACATAGGATCTTCATGTTTGTGGTGGGATGTCATTTAAAGGCGTGGAAAGAGGAAACTGTATTACAGTCTCATAATTTGTTCTGTACTCTGAGTTGCCTTTGGAGCTAGTCAGGAAACTCAGCTCTTTCTAGGTTTCAGAGTATATCCTGGGTTTGGGGCTAAACTACAATGACTTCTGTTCCTATATCACCCTCACCACTGTGAGTGAAGCTTTTATTTATCTGTAAGCTAATGTGATTTTCAAATTAATTATTTTCATTTATCTGTGGTTCTTACATCACCCTTCTAGGCTGCTTTTGCATTATGGATGTGCAGCTGTTTTTCAGACAGGGTTTTATGAGTTTGCTTTTGGTTTTGTGCTGTTTTGGGTTTTGAGTGGATTTTTAATTTATTGTTACTGAAAAGACAAACAAAAAGAAAAAAAACCCCAATAAACCCCCCCTAAGCCTAGCTATCAGTCAAAAAATAGAAAAAATTACCTGCATGTTGAAATATGTCTCAATGTTTTAGTTACTCCAGTGCCTTAGCTGTCATCTTTATTTTTGTACCATCTTTTCATGGCTGTGTTTAATCTCCGTAATCTTTATTCATACCTAATCTTTTGTACCCAAATTTCCCTGCTACAGTCCTTCCATCTTGCTTACTTGTCTTTCACTTCATCTCTCTTTATTTCACTCTTCATTGATAGCATGTGATAAAGATTGTAATCCTGTCATTTACTCAACAATATTGTATTTTCAAATTAATATATTTAACTGAACTTTTGAGAACTCCTGTTTTCAGGCTGGAATTTCCCAAACATAAAGAGGATGTATATGTTAACCTCAATCTTTTCTCCTTGAAAGCGTGATCACTCTGTAGACTGCAACAGATCATGGTAGTTGTAGCAGAAGGGCTGTAATTTTATAGCATTTTTCCTAACAGAACGGTTGAAATTACCCAATTGGTGTGATCAGTTATACAAAATTGACACTTTGATTCTTAGGAAAATGGTTTCTGTGGTGTACAGAATGAAAGTGGTGTGTGTGGTTTGGTTTAGTCTTTGTCAAACTGCAATTTCATGAAATAGCAATTGAAGTAGTGGGTAATACATGTGCAGGAATAGTACAAACCCTGCATGTGTCTTCAGTCAGTCTGAAAGCTATTTGCAGCTGATCTGAGTTCTCATAGTCCAAACCCAAAAGGAACACTGAAATAGTGACTTTTCTTAGAGTAGTTTTTACATATGAGTTAGACTGTGTGTCAGTGGTATTGGTGACAAGACAGAGAAAGAGCACAGTATAAAACAGTGTTTTGCAATGCTTCTAATTTTAAGCATTACAGATAATGCAGACTTTGAAACTTTTAAGAACAGGGACTGAGTGAGGGAGAAACAACATCAGGGAATCAGAACTTGTGGAAGGATCTAGGTAACTGAAGGGAAGGCTTCACAACCCAGATTGTAAAGTTGTAAAATTCATTCTCTGACACATCTGTGTGAGTATTAAATAATACTCTGAGAGTGGCTGTTGGGCCACCAGAGCAGGTCAGAGGAAGCAGAATTACTGACTGTGTGCGTAAAAACTGCTGGAATTGTCAAGGTGGATGTACAGCAGACTTTGTCTACTACCATGGGGAATTGCATCATTTCACCCCTAAATCAGAGGAAGTGGTTGAATAAAAGTGGTCAGTCCAAGGACGCTTTGGCAAGACAGAATCAAAGTGTATCTGATCGTAAGACAAAATTCATTTGGATTTAGAGATACTGTGTGCAACTTTCACTGCAGTTCTGGTACCACAACTGGTCTCAAAACCTGTCTTGCTTTTGTGAAAGGAGTTATAGTGGCAGTGTCTGTTCTTGGCTGAGAGTTTGGGGAAGAGGAAGTGGCTTTCCCTTACTCCTTTATCTTCCTTGAATATTCATTCGATTTTATACTTATTTTACTCTTCAGGCAGCTACAGTGAAGATTTTGAAGAAGAAACAGATGCTAATCCAGCCTTTAAAACTGAGGGAAGTCAGGTGAATCAAGACATCCTGTCAGGAGTTGATCTAAGTCCTCAAGAACAGGTATAACTTGCAAATGTTGGTTACTTGCATGAATTGTTCTGCATGAAAGTTCTGCAATATCTAACTGTAATTGTAATAGAACTTTATCTAATGTATACTATCTGAAAGAGGACAGTAGGATTGTATTGTTCTATTAAGGATATACACTCTCCTGTCATAAACCATTGAAAGGAGCAAGTTCTTAACAGGGATTGCTGCATAGTCCTTTAAATTACAAACTGGATGTGAGTGCAGAAATGATGAGCTCAGGATGGAACTGCAGCCTCAGAGTGGGTAGCAATTAATCTCTGAGAACTATTAAAGTGGTTTCTACAGCAGCAAGCGACACAGATTGAGGGAAATAGTTCTGTACAGAGAAGCAGTTTGGACAGAGGACTCAAAGTCTGCACTGAATGAGCTTTGTGGGTATCACGATTGTCTAGATTAGTCGGGTCTTTTGATGTGGAGCACGTTTTTTTCATAGGATCATAGAATAACCTGAGTTGGAAGGGACCCGTAAGGATCATTGAGGCCAACTCCTGGCTCCAGACAGGGCCAGCCAAGTCAGAAAATGTGACAGTGCATCGTCCAGATACTTCTAGAACTCAGTCAAGCTCAATCCTGTGACCACTTCCCTGGGGAGCCTGTTCCAGTGCCTGACCAATGAGCCTGTTCCAGTGCTCCTTTTAGGAGCACCATGTGTTCATCTGTAATAGATAAATAGGGCTTTTATTGGGGTAATATTTCTAATGTTTGAAAAAAGCAAATGGAATGAAAGTGTAATGTTATTACTGCTGCATTATTTTCTTTTTTCAAATTACAGTATAAGAGAACCAGGAAGGTGCAAAAATATTACTCCCTTTATGTGAAGTAACGTTTAGTTCCTAGTCACTTGTGAGAGGGATTATAGAGCACAGGATATTGAGGACCTTTTGGCATCCTAAGGAGAGTTTGAGAGAAGTGTGTATTCTTGGACCACCAAGAACCAGTTGGTTTTGGACCAAGTTTTAAAGTTGGTCTAGATTTTTTTTTGCCCTGAAATTAAAAAAATAATTTAATTTTTCATTTTTGCTAGGAAGAAGGAAGTGCTGGCATGCTGGCTAAAGGTAAAGCATAAACTTTGATCAATAGGAGAACAATAAATATAACTTTTTAAAACTTTATTACCTGAGTTTTAGTATTTTGATATTTTTCCATCTGATTTTATAATGGTCTACTGAAAATCTGTTGGAATTAAATGTTTAAAAATTAATCTACATGTTAGCACTTCAAAGTGATCATCAATGTAATTCTTTATTTTACTACATCTAATCAGCACTCAGATTTTGATGCCTGCAATCAGAGTTAATCAGTTTACGATTAATGGCATTAGAATATTCTATATAGCATTTTTTGTATGTTTCATATATCAGGATAAAATTTGGTATACTTCGAATTCCAGTGTAGTCAGAGTATGAATTAGAGAATCATGTTTTCTTTAACATTTATCTTCTTGGTTTTAGTTGTATTACTTGATTCACAAGATTCAACTACAGAACTTCAAAAGGCTGCTGAAACATCAGATGTAGCTGAAGGTGAGGATTACTTGCCTGGAGACGTCAGTGGAATTGAAATGAATGAAGCAGGTAAGGGTTGCTTTAAAAAAACAAAGCCACACAACAGAAAACAACCCCCAAAATTTTATTTTAGTAGGATAGAAGGCTCTGGTGTCTTCATTTTTCTGTGGACATGAAGCTCTTGGCTTTTCGTAACAAGTCTTGAAAGGAGGAAGAAACACATCAGGAAAAAGTGAAGTTTCTGCTAAAAGACATTGTTTTTACACTTGGTTATTGTAAAGTTCCTTTTGACATTGGAGTAGGATTTTTTTCCAAATACCATATCTTTTGGTTATTCATCTAAATTCTTTGACAGCCTTGAACACAATTATAAAGCACATTCTCTTATCAAACTTCATACAGCAGTGTATGCTGCTTACATCCTGAGCGTGGCTCTGATGGCATCTGTTAAAACAGTTATATCACACATGCTGTTAGTTTTAGTACTGATAAAATATTGAGGTGGGGAAGGAAGGGTGGAGAGGCATGCAAACTGTAGATGAGACTATGAAGTGTTTACTAATTAACTCTGCAATTGTTTATTTTTATAGTAAAAATTAGATTTTTAATTACTTTTTTTCATAACTGAAACCACTGTTCTCACCACATAGACCAAGTTAGTAACTGAAACACAGGCTCCAGTGGGATGCCTCCCAAACCAGAAAATCCTGTGGTGTCTCTTACGCGCCTGCGTTTTCCGTAGGCACTTCCTATGGACAGACCACCAGTGACATCGACGTGCTACACCAAGCATACCATCATATTGATCAGTCTTTGGGGGGCACTGACGAGCAAAAACTGCAGGACTCTGCAGTGGCAGCCTCAGAATACTTAGTGCAAGGTGGTTCACAGAATAATGACTTCTATTCAAAAAACATGTCAACTCTTGAATCGGGTAAGTACCCGAAATGCAGGCATGCATTGTACAAACATGTAAAATAACTGACCTAGTAATATCTTTAACACTCCATTTATGACACATTATAAAATGTTATCCTTTTTGCAAATATTGTTAAAGTGCTTTTGGGGGTTTTTTAATTATTTTTTTTAAAATTTTACGCTAATTAGATTTACCTACTGTGGAAGAATTGATGAAGCCAATTAAAGGACATTCATGTAATATCAGAAGTTTTGATGTGGAGCCTGAAAGGTACTTATTTCAGAATGTATTTTAAGAATTGTAATAATGTAAGTCCATTAAATATTTATGAAAACCAGCTTAATTAATAGCTCTATCTGTCCTTTTCCCTAATTAAATGCTGAGATTTCATTATGTCTTGCACTGATGTTACGGCATTTGCAGTGAATTGTAGAACGAGTATACAGGATTAACTGGTTAGGACAGGGATTCCCAAATTTGGAGTGATATGCAGCAGTGTTTGCTGAATCATTTGGGGGAGCGTCTTCAGTCTCACAGCCACCACAGCTATAATCTCTGCTTTCCAGTCTTCTGCTTTTTCTCCTCTCCCACACATGGATTTCAGCCCACATCCTATCCTAGGTCTCCAACCTCCATAGTCTAAGATCAAATCTTCTTATTCTGTTTACTCTGGTGATTCTTGGTAACCTGTGCTCCATACCTCCTTCTGCTTTGTTCCAGTTGTTGTGTCTAGAGCAGAAAGCGCTGGCCCTGTAGCTGTTGGTAATAGGTTATGCTTAGCAAATGAGTTTGGGGCCTTATTGTGTAGCTGCACCCAGCAGAAATTACTGTTTATTGTTTTATTAGCATTAGTTGCATGCTTGCAGGTATTCATCTTGTAGCCCAGTTTGGTCCCTCCACAGATACAGCCAGTTCTGGGCAATGGCTCTTGTCCCACAGCATGGGAGTGAACCTGTATAATTAATTGTGTGAGGTTGTTCTTGAAAGTAGTTCTTCAAATTCAAGCAGTCTTTATAGCTGATACCTGAAGGAAAAAATGACCCACTTTTTCCAGAGCAATAGAAAGGGCGAAAGTCTTATTATATATGACCTTATTCCTTTCTCTTGTAGTCCTGTGAAACTGGTAGACAGCACAGCAAATGACCTCATCAGCTACTTGCCCTTTAAAGAGCACCAGAATAATATGGTTTGGGAGACAAACTTATTTGAAAAGTTAAACCAAGAAGAGAGCACCTTTCTGCAGACAGCTGTGAATGAAGATAACTTACAGAGGGTGACTGAGGAAGAAATTCAGACCAGTGAAGCACAGCCTGATATACTAGGAGAAAAAATAGTACAAGACTCTCTGCTCTCACAAGGCAGCAAAGCTAAACAAGTAAGTATTATCAACCGATTTTTTTTTATTACAGGGAAATAAGTTTTAAGTGTCTGTGTATTTCAGATTGCCCATCATTTGATGATACTCTGATGTTTGGGAATTGAGAGACTGTTGCTGGGTTTTTTTGAAACTCAGATGTTACCATTGCTGCTGTTAGAGGTAGCCAAATCCAATGGACTTTGGGACCAGTGGGATTCTTCCTGTCCCAACTCAGTATGTGCACAGCTCCTGCTGTTCCATGTCTCCAGCTCAAGCTGGTAGCAACCCTGAGCACATGTTTCCCTTGAAGGGGACATGGATAAACACACACAGGCTCAGAATAGAGAGCATACCTACAGAGAGGAGTTAGAAATGCAGTTTGGTAAGAATACAGGAGAGACTGCAATGACCAGTGCAGGGCTTAGTCAGACCAGGGTACTGACCAGCAACCTGCTCATGTCACCAGCTTCGTTCATGTTATTTTCCCTCTGTTTCTCACAACTGTTCCTACTTGATCCACCTTACTGTGTCCCTTTACCTAGATTTTGTTCTTTCTGTAAACATGCTATAAGCTTTTGCACATTCTCACAATCCTCTTGAATGTTCCATAACAAGATTTACACAATCCAGATTTTTCTTCCTGTACCCCCAAATTCCTTTCTCCTCGCTTCCCCTAACTTAGCTCCCCATTCATGTAAGCATTCCTTCTCCTGTCTGCAAGTTGTGGCAGGGAGAGAGGTAGTTTGGCTTATTCATCCTGGTGGGCTTCCTACCAGGGCCAACACCCTAAGCTTTCTCATTTGCTGGTCTTAGGAGTTGTGTGCTCTGGTTTTGATGAACAAGGTCAGTAGGATTCCTCTGCCTGACGCTGTTCCTCTCTTCATTCCTGGATTTCTGTGATCAGCCTTTAGTCATGAGCTACCTGCTAAAGATTCTGTAATGTGATACAGCTTCCCAGAACAATTGCATAGTGCAGGTGCTTTTTACTGGCTACGTTTATACTTCTGAAGTAGTGAAAGTCTGTGAAATGACATGCTATTAATTTGGTTAAAAATAACACCTCCCACCACCTGAATTCTTACAGCTGCATAATTCTGGTGACTGGGTCTGTGTTCTTCTAGTAGTGAAAGCCACCTCCAGATTACACTGGAGCTTAAAACTTGTTTTAAACAAATGTGTTCTATCACAGGCTCTTCGGCCTGGTTCCCTGAAGAATGAAAGATCAGAATCCATGGCAGCTAAACCAGTGTTATACAAGAATATCAGAAGTCCAGCACCTTTATATAAAAAGAAATCTTCCTGTAGTCCTCATGGAGTGGTTAGAAGTTCTGGGTATGGGAAACCTACTGCACCTTCTAAACAATCTTCTCCAGTTAATGAAAAGAAAACACAAAAAGAAACTTTCAAAAAGACCAGTATGAAAGTCAAAAATCCTGCAGACAGAACGAGATCTAAAGGTAATTCTATCATAAAGTAGTCTGAGTTTTGAAAGCCAGAGAGCTTTGTTGTTCATGCTTCACATTAATTAAAAAAATAATAATGAAATTGAGAATGTTGTCGAAGAAATCTAAACCCAAATGCAGTTAAGTATTGGTTGGGTTGGGATTTTTTTTTTCCTGTATCAGCATAAGATTGCTGAAAGAGAGATGTTTAAATAAAGCCTTGTGCTGTAGTTGTGTTTAGTTTCCACTCATGTGGTACTGATGTGTTTGAGACTTACTGTTCTTCAGTAGGACCAAAACAGAAAGAGCTGGTGTTCAAAAAATACGTATCTGCAAGTTATGCTTGTCACTACAGTAAATGCAAAGATTTGCTGACATACTTCTATGTGTGATGCTGAATTTCTCTCAGTTTATTTTTAGCTTTGCTTTCCTAGAGTACAAAGAAAGCACTAAAAAGGAAGTCCTATTTTCTGTTCATGCCCCTTACAACACTAAGGAAAGGAGAAATGCCAGTGTAGTTAAGTGAAAACTGAGCTGCAAGTAAAGGACTGAGGGTTTTTTTTACATTTTTGGGTGAAGCCTGAAGAGTTTCATGAGATAATTCTGTTTAGTGTCTTTGCAGATGATGTTTGCTATCACTAGGGAATGGGAAAGTAATGCTACAGATGCCCAGGTTTCCTGGCACACTTGCAGGATGTAGTGCTTTTAAAGAACCCTGCAAGTAGTGTTGATAAAAGCAGCATGGGATTATGTTGTGGTTACTGTCTGTATTTCAGGAGACAAAGATGTGAATTGTTCCATGTGTGTTAGCTGCTCTCTAGGGGGACTTCCCTAATTTTAAATTTCTGGTCAAGTTGCTTTTTGATGCAAAAAATAAATGTTGTATGTCTTTGCACTCTGCACTCCAAAGTTCATTTTGAACATTGACATGTTGTATCTTCACCAGAGATTGAAATATGCTGTATTTCTGTACACTCAAATACTGGCTGCTTCTCAAGCAGGGAACTGAGGTTAACCTTGTTTCATGAGGGATTTTATTTTCCATCTACATCTTTCAGTTGTTCCCTTGGGTTTGCTTTATCTTGCCATCACTTCCTTACTTTAACAAAAACGAGAATGCTTTCCATAATGTCTCATTGCTCTCGAGTTTCTATATTTAAAATTAAGATTGTAGAATACTTAATTTATATGCCCAAGAGGGCAATCAAATTAATAGTTAAGACATCAAATTCTGAATTTAATTTTATTCTGTTTCACTTTCTGCCTAAATGAAGACTTACTTGCTACTAAGATAGTAAGATCTGCAACAAATGAACCAACTTCAAAGGGAAGTATTAGCAAAGCTATTTCTGGCCAGTCAACTGTTAATAATCTTGGACACCAGGCTGTGGATTATTGCAGGCAATATCAGCATGTAAGTAATAATCAGTGATGCTTCTAATTAAAGTGTGTACAACTTGTTTTGCAGCCTATTTTGTCAAGACTTTTAGTAATTATCACAAGATTGGCAAATGCTGGAGTTGGAATGCCTATTCATTCCTAAAAAAAAATAGTATTTAGTGGTATAAAAGGGGACAATTTAAAAAACCCTTTTACTTAAAAGTATTCTGTTACAAATAGTAAATGGTACTACTGTTTGGGGTTTTTCACATTTGCATTGCATTAAATATTTAATAGCATCTTCTGACTTCTTCACGATGACTGAATTTGCAGTACTGTGGTAGATTTTCCTTCTTCCTTATGAACTGTATGATAAAATAAGTATTCATTGAATACCTAAATCATTACTGCTTTTCAAAAAACAAAGTACATGATATAGTAATTCTGGTATCTGCGTGGTGGCTGGCATATGAGGGGTGTTTGTTTCCTGTTGGCTTGTTTTCCTCATACATACTTTACAAAAGAAAAAGTAATTCATTCAAGTAAATGCAGGATGTTTTGCTGTTAGATTGTTGGGGGTGTTTTTTTCCCTTTTCAAGTACCTTATGAGGTTGCTGAGAGCCAAAAAAGACAGCTAAATAAAAGGGATGGCCATAACTTTTGGTAAGCCATCAGCTCAGTGTCCTGTTTCCCTGTGGCTTTTCTCTTTGCTAGGATTTCTCATTCTCTCCTGTCAAGAGCTGCGATAGAGAACTGTATTTGCTAAAGCGAGTCCAAGTCGCAGAAGACGACCTGAGCGCAGCTCGGGATTTGATCACACAGCTGAGCAGCACCGTGTCCCAAACAGAGAAAGAACTGGACACAAAGATAGTGGAACTGAAAGCACAGCACGAAAAAGAGCTTTCTCGGTTGGGTCAGGAAAACTTTGTTCTTCAGAGTAAGGTACTGTGGCATCTTCTATCCCATTACTGCAGATCAGGAGAAATGTTGCTTCTGAAAATTAAATTAATGTTGTTTTACAGGAGTAGTTGAAATGACATGAGCAGAAAATCCAGATTTACACACATACTGCTAGTTTGTAAATGCATACCCACTGGTAGGTTTAGTGCTCTTAAGGCATGATCTTTTTTTTTTTTCTACAGAGAGCATAGAATCACCTGGGTTGGAAGAGACCCTTTAGATCATCAAGTCCAACCACAGCCTAACCCTGACTAGTCCATCTTTAGATCGTGTCCTTAAGCACTTCATCCACACACCTTTTAAACACCTCCAGGGATGGTGACTCCACCACCTCCCTGGGCAGCCTGTTCCAATACTTGACAACCCTTTCAGTAAAGAAATTCTTCCTGATACCTAATAAACTATGTTGCCCTGAGTTCCTTTAGTTTGCTATTTTGAGAGTTCTGCAGCAGGTTTTTTCCAATGATTTAACTCACTTTTATGTAAAAATTTATTTAACTCACTTTTTTATGTAAAAAATCCAAAACAAACAAACAAAAACAACCCACCAAAAAAAACCAACCAAAAAATCCCTATCCCAAAACCAACCAACCAACCAAAAAAAAAACCTCCAAAAGAAATACCACTTGTTATAGATAAGTACTATTTATTGAGATACTGTTCATTTTTTGATGCGTTTTTCAGTGTTATGATTTGTCTGGAATATATGGCATATTTCCAGGGTTATTCCACTCTACCCTCCTGTCTAGATACCTAAGAACAGAAGAGGGAGTGTGAAACTTTGTTAACTTTTACCAAACTTTTTATAATTTGTACCTGGTTTGTAATGTTTCTGTAAAACTCCAATAAGATTGGCTCATTTATCTGCTTTTGTATCTTCATGAAAAGATTGACCTATTTATATTATAAAAGCATAGTCTTTTAGAGAATTCCACATTGCTAACAAAGCTTTCTTCTTAATTGTGTGTCTCTCTCTTTCTGAAAGTTAAGAAGCATGGAAGAGCTGACTCAAGAAAACAGATGGACCCATCATGCAGCAACAGGTCCTGTTACTGAAGAAAAGCTTGCACAAATACAAAAAGAAATTGAAGATCAAGAGATGATTATTCAAGGTTATCAGCAGGTATACCACACAGCATATTGAGCCAGTTTCAGAAACAAAAGTGTTTAATGGTTCCTCTTGTTCTGTTAAAAATAGTTATTTTACTATCTAAAAAGTAGATGAAATCGTGGTGTGCAGGGCAAATGCATTGCATGGTTAAAAAGAGTTGCACACATGTCTAGGTTGGGCTAAGTTCTTCCATGATTCCATGTAACTGTTGTAAAGTATAAAAATACGCTGACTTATCAGTTGAGAACTGGGAGAATACTTTTTGGCCAATAAAGAACCACAAACTTATTGCTCAGTGTAGTAGAAAATTAGTATTTTTAAGTAGTGTTAGAGATTTTTAGGGTTTTGTTTTTAAGATGTTTTTCACAGGACCTCAGCAGCTGATTTCAAGGAAACCTTATTAATGTGCCTGATTTTTAATCCTTAGTCAAGTGTAGAAATAGATAGGGCAACCTTAATAAACCTTTTGAGTACTCGCAGCTGTAAATTCAATTAGGTTAGTTTAAACAGCTTTCAGCTGGTGCCCAGCAGCATTTCTTGGTACAGGCATAATAACTTGCTGGTATGGCTGTGAGCATCCCAAAAGGTTTGTGTCCAGAGTGTCCATGGGCAGGCCAAGCTCTGTTCTGTTGGCACCTATCCACGGATGTGCATTTACAATAAAGTCAGGAAAGCTTTGCAGAGGAACTGGCCTAGATTCTCCAGAGTGAGCAGGCACTCGGACAGGATTGTCGAGGTCGCTGTGTATTTCTTTAGCGTAAAGACAGTGAAAGTAGATATCTGGTTTAGAAACCTAGGAATGAAACATGCAGTTGCTGCCAGTGTTTCAGTAGGCAAACTATGTATGTCATAGAGAGTTGGTTTTGAACTGGAGAAAAATGGTAATTTTTGAACATTCTTTATCTTTGTCTTAGGAAAATGAGAGGTTATACAAACAAATGAAAGAGCTACAAGTACAAAACAAAAAAAATGAGGAACGAATGTATAAGGAGAATCAGTGTTTAATGTCTGAATTAATAGCCCTAAGGTAGGCTTATTGAAACATCTGACTTAAATCTCTGGAGTTTTCGGCAGTGTTTATTTATGAAGAATCACTGGAGAGCCTGTCATGCATGTTTTCCAGCTTTTCTTGGGTTTGTGGGTTTGTATTTTTCTTTTGAGAATTGATTTATGTTGATTATGGGCACTTAGTCTTCTTGCTTATGTTGCAGACCTGTGGGAAGATGAGAGTCTTCCATTTGGAGAATATTTCAATGCTAAAATTCCAATACTCTTATTCATACCAGAATGCATAATGCTTGTTCTGGTATTACAGCTCCGCTCACATGTCAAAATCTTTTGATACTGTTGTAAGATGCACAGTAGATCAGGGGCCACAAGGGGTCCTGGTCGTGGAGGAACCATCGAATTCAGTGAACTGTGGGTCCTGTAAGATTTGCATCCTGTGCCAGTGATGAGGAAAAAGCCTAGGATTTGCACTTACTCCTGATATACAAATCTTTACTTGGGAGAGGCCCATAGATGAGTTCCTCTGCTGCAGAGTAGTTTTTGTTTCCCTCCCTTGTGTAGTCCCAGCAAACAAGTTTGTGTGAGGTGAGAAGATTTCAGGTGAAAATTTTTGGATATAAAAATGTAATGCATAGTTGCTCCTTTGTTTTGAGTCTGCTTGGATTGACTTTATGTACCACTGGGGGGGGAGTGAACGTCTGTTTGGTTTTTAGTATGCCACTGTTTGTGTGCCAATTCACTGCACTGCATAACTGATTTTGCTGTTGCTGTTTAGAGAAAAGGTAGAGAAGACTAATACCCAGTCACGAATCGTGCAGGATTCTGAACCAGCCAGAAATCAGAGCTTCACAGAACTGATTTCAGAGCTCCGAGCTGCACAGGTAGGTATATACCAAACCTATTTTTCATGTGTTCTTACAAACAATGCATAACCATCTGTCCTGTAAATTAAGTAGTGGATTGTGCTACTTTCTACAGTATTAGTATTTGCCACACATTATTTGTATATTACAAATGTCTCATCACATGAACTTTCAGAAGTAATCCCTTAAGACGTGAGTTTCACTGAAAGAAGTGTAGTGTTGCCATTTTTACTGGCAGTCCTGAAGTAACTTGTGAGAGCTTGGAGAAGGTAGTCATACCTCTGTAGCTTTCCAGCATAAGACAAATCCAGAATGTTTATCCCTGCTGCATACCAAGGAAAGATGTTCTAGGAACGAACATCAGAGTGAAAAGAATCCTTTGTTGTTTGTTCATGTAACTTTTTTTGTAGTCCAACGTATGCTTGTGGTTTTGAGGGAGGGTGTTTAATAAGCTTCATGTTATAATTAGAGATTTTCAGGAACATCTTTTGCTCTGATTATAGCAAGTGGGGGTGGGGACTGTGTTGGTACATACTTTCTCTGATAGCTGGACAATGAATTACAAGCTGCTCCTTCTGTGGTTTTGGGGTTTTTTTTAAACAGAAGAAAAAACCCACGAAACCAAAAACCCAACACCTAGTTAGGTAAGTGATAAGAGGATCTGGATCCAGTGAGCTTCAAGACCAGCAAAGGCCTTCCTGGTCTGGTAGAGCTGACTTTAAACTAAAAACTCCAGGGACTGCCTTGGTTCCAGCCTCATAGGTCTTGCTGCTACACTTCCCTGACCTTAGGTCCAGCCTGTTAAGAGACTGAACACAAGGTCCAAAGGTGGAGCGAGACACACAGACAACACTAACATGGTCAGGCACACAGATAACACAGAGACGTGTGCCTTTGCTCGCACCACACAAGTACACACAGTGCTTTTGGAAACAGAAGGAGCACCTTTAGTCTGATCCTGTTCAGCAAATCAGGATAGGATTTCACTACAGGAACATACATACATGCACGTGGTGGCCCTTTGCTGGCCCTAGACCAACAGGCCCTTGGTCTGTTTTCTCTCTGGACCCAAAATCTCGGTTTCTCTGTTGCTGCTTTGTGTACCTGTAGAACCCTAGGACCAGGGACCTTTGTCTGCAAAGGTGGCACTGGCACTGAGCCCTTTCATACTTCTTAATCTTGAAGTTTGCTAGTGATCACATGTGGACAACCAGAACAGAGTGCATGCAGAAAATGGTGAGAAATGGAATGTAGTAAGATGAGCTGATGGACGATACATTTGTCCATTTAAGCTACAGTCTGAAGTCTTAGAAATGAGTAAAGCCATTTTCTTTACTGACCCTCTCAAAAGACAAATGTTTTCTACTTTAAGACAGTTTCATAAGACTTGAAAAGACTGTTTTTATAAATGTTTAGCTTAAGTTTTTGCATGCTCTGTTATATGAAGGCCTGAGAGTAATAGCAAAGCTAAAAAACCATTGCTGCTGTGCTCTGACACAACTATTGTGATTTAATCATTTTATGGTGTAAAAGCATGTTTGGGTTTTTTGTGTGAGAGTGTGTGTTTAGTTTTTCTTTTCTTACTGTTTTCTCAAAAACATAGAAGGAAGAAACTAAATTACAAGAAGAGATAAGACGCCTCAAACAAGATAAGCAAGCTCTTGAGGTAGACTTGGGACAAGCAAAGAAGGAGAGAGATTTAGCAAAAGTCCAGTTTGCATCCACATCAGGTAAAGCACCTTCATTTTGTTGAATAATTTTACCTACTCTGTACTTCACTAAATAAATGTGTTACTCAAAGTTGTTTCTTACTAAAATATTAGCCAAATGCATCTAGACCATTTCCTAATGTTGTCTAAACTTGTAATAAAAGCATATGGCAAAGGACATGCCACAGTACCTTTGGCACTCTATTAGAAAGACTTTCCTTGTGTCCAGCCAAACTCTTTGTTGTTGCTTATTAAGTTCTATTTCTTGCCCATCTTCCACTGGACATGGAAAACAGACAATTCTGTTTATATGACCACGCTGTTCATAAGAAAAGATTGACTGTGACACATCTTAGTCTCTTATTTAGATCTTGCCCATTTTTTAAATGTAAGTTATGTCCAGCATTTCTATCATAACTCTTTCAGTTTGACATCACCTTAATTAATGAGAGAAGGCCAGAAATCACACTCTTCTTGCAATACCAGGCATCGCAAATGTGCAGAGTTGTAATATTTAACCCTGTGTCTCTTCTCAAAATGCTCAATCTTTAAGTATGAGAAGGGTGGTCAATACATATCTAAGCATATATTCTATATTGCCCTCCATGCTGTTACTGAAAAAATGTTTATTAGAGCCTGATCAAGAGTAGAGCCCTGGGATTCATTTTTAAATACTTTCAGTGGTAAACTCTGCCTACTACTGTGTATGAGAGAAAAATAGGATTTTTTTCCAAATGCTGTTGCATTTAAAATCCTAATTAGGGTCTGGTGTTAAAACTTTGCTGCCATAACAGGATTGTAAAATACAGTAAATGTATGAAATATATTAAAGATAGTGTTGAGTATACATAAATACTAATAGAAAAACCTAAGGCTGTTTTATTCATGTAGGTGAAAAGTCCTATGAATTTAAAGTTATGGAAGACTCATACAAACAGGAAATTACTAATTTAAAAAAAAGACTTCAGTGGTATGCAGAAAATCAAGATCTTCTGGGTAAAGATGCAGCCCATCTTAAAGATGCAAAAGAAGAAATTGAGAAACTGAAGCTGGAGGTGAGAATATCTACCTTTATCTAAGAAGTTGGAACTTAACATTCTTTCTTTTCTGGTGATGAGTGCCATGTAATTCTGTCCTTCATAATAATCCCATTTTTTTCCAAGAAAAAAATGTAAACTCTTGACCACCTTTAAATCAAATGTGGAATCTTTATATGCAGAATTGATATTACTGCATACAGTGAGAGTTGCAAATGCAGAAGGCTTAAACCCCAGTTTTACGTCTATTAGATGTCTGGATGGTGCTTCTGGAAACAAAAGTAATGTGTTTTCTTAAAGCCTGCAAATTTGTTGACTATGAGAAGGAAGTACATTGTTACATTAACAAGTTGAGCCATCCCTTTTGTCATTCTCTTTTTCTCCTTTTTATTCCATGCCAGTGTAGGCATCACCTTGTTTGTTTTTTTTTCTCTGAAGTACCAGTTATAATTTTTTTCTTAGAAAAATTCTCTGGTTGATACAACAGGGAGGAAAAAGCCAAACCACTTGAAATATAAAGCAAGCAAAACCAATCTTGTCTAGTTCTGAGGTTTCCCTTATCTGCTTCTCAGTAGATTTGACCCAGGAGTCACAGAAATAAATAATTTCACCAGTGCTAAAATATAATTGATCTTGGAATTATTTTCATGATGTTTTATTGGAGACATCACATATGAAAGCAGATACTTCTGAAGAAGCAGCCAGGGAAGGAGATCCCTTAAACAGCATTGTATCAAACTTTGATTAACATATTGCTGTGAAGGAAAATATTTTAAGTTCCATTTTCTCCAGGATGGACGGGTGTAAAGCATTGAGTCTTCATGGGCAGTCTGTATGGGAATGCAGGGGAATTAGCTATCCCGGTACTTGCCTTGATCCTCAGAGCCAGCATTTATCTAGGCAGAACATAATGTTGCTTTTTGGCTGTTTCTATATCTCACAGCCTTGCAAATCATAGACTATTTTCATAACCCATCCTGAATTCATGTAATGCACTGTAGCACTTTCTATTACAGGTTATTATTGCAAGGCTGCATACTGGAACTATGGGGGAAAGAAGCAGGTTTACTGGTCTGAAGACAAGAATGTCTCAGAATTTAAGTTCTCTTCTAGATTTCCATAGCCAGTTTCAGCTCCTTTGATCAGTTTCAGCTCCTTTGGCTTGAATTAGCTGCAACTTTGTTTAGGAACCTGAAGGATCAGTTACTACAGAAATTACTATTACCAGGTTTTACGTGGCAGAATACTTACACTATACTCTGTGTGAGTTGCTTTTGTGCTCCATGACAACATTTCTGAATATATATATTTCAGTTTCTTTTCTCATAAATTGGGTAGGTCAAGAAACTCAGAGCTGAAGCTGGAGATCAGTGTGCGCAACAGAAGAAACGTCTGCGAGACAGAGCAGCGGATGCTAAAAGGATTCAGGATCTGGAGCGACAAGTATGCAATGACAGAACTATGTTTTGCTTAACCTTTATTTCAGACAAGGTCTCTTGCAACACCTACCAGCACTTTCAGAAGGACAAAGCATCAAGTGAAGCCCTGTGATAAAGTAACTTGTGCCGCAGAACGCTCAACACAAAAAGCTGCAACTATTTATGTACAAATGGCTCTTCTGCTACTATTTTCTAATAAGCTACAAATACCCCATTTAAAATCCTTTTAACATTACAATACTGTTTAGAGTTTCTTGGCAAGGGAGAAGAGGGCAAAAGCACGCCATGCTTGCTGTTTGTCTTCCTAGGCTCCTTTTGTCTATGTTGAGTAGCCTGTTTCAGCCAAGTTGATTCAGGAGTAGAGGTTTAAATTTTATTGGATTTCTACAAGATTCATGAAAATTTGGGGATTGGAGACATTAAAACCAGTGTTTCTAGTAAGGAAAGGTCAGGTGGAAGAGGGCCTTTCTGAAATTTAGGAGATGGCAGCTGTATTGGGTAGGGATGTGTGACAAATGGGAGAGATCCTCTGCAGTATTTTAACGTGAAGAAAATCTTATCCATAGATAAAAGAAGTCTTGACTGCAAAGTATTAGTTTTATTTTATTGAAGACTCCAAAAAAAAAAAAAAAAGAAGGCATATTATCTGGTTTTGTGAGAAGAATTTCAATACTGGTATGAAATATCTGTATAACAGAAAAAGAGAATGTGCATGTAAGTCCAAAAGAAAAGGAAATAATTTTAATGGCATTAGGAGCCATATACAACTTCAGTGCTAAGAAAGTAAGTAACAGGTTTGTTTGACAGAAAACAGTCTGATGACCAAAGCAGTATTTTAAGACTATGTCTAAGTCAAGCAGTAAGGGATGATGAGCCATAAATAATAGCATAAATGTAAACAATGCAGAGAATTCTCAATGTACACATCTCCAGTCCTCACTCTTCACCCAGCTCAAGTGGATGACATCTGTTAACATTCTGTCACCTATTTCAGTTCACTTTTCAACAGAACTTCATTCATTTTGACTTTGGACTTAATTTTCTGTTTGATAGATCAGAGAAATGGAAGGAATACTAAAGAGAAGGTATCCAAATTCTTTGCCTGCTTTGATTTATGCTGCTGCGAAAACTGATGATCTTTCAGCTAAAACGAAGACAGTTGATTTTCTGGAGAGAAGAATAAAAAAGTTAGAAACAGAACTTGAAGGTAAAGATGATGAAGCTAAAACCAGTCTCCGTGCCATGGAACAACAATTTCAAAAAGTAAAGGTAATTGGAGGCATGTGGAGTAGTTTACTCCACACTAACAGTCACAAAGTTAACATGGAGTAGTGGTGAAAACTGAAGGCAGCGACCAGGTTCAAGGGAAAAAAACTCCATCTATGACCAGAATTTCAGTAGCTTTGGGCACCCAGGGTAAAAAGAGCATTGAAATTGCTAGAGTAGTATTTAAGCTGAGAGGACAAGTTCTTGAGGAATAATAATTAATTCTTACAGCTGGGATAAGTGGATTTCATCCTGTGTGCTGGAGTAGCTGTGTACCTAGTTCCTTCCTATATGAAGGCTGTGGTTGCAAAGGGCTGCTGCCTGTGCGTTTCTGTGGGGAACGTCTGGGAACGCTAAATATTCTATCCAAAGCTTGCACAATAGCAAGTCTAAAGGCTTGTGTTAGGAAGCGTGGAAGTCTGGCCTTTTACTTCAAGGAGAAGGGGAACTGCACAGCTGCTTCATGAGCAGGAAGGGAGAGCACTGGCCACTTGGTTCTCCTTCTTATCCCTGTGAATAACTCATCGTGCTTTCCTCAGAGGCTATCCAGGCTAGGCTTTCCTCAGCTTACTAAGAAGA
Organism: Laterallus jamaicensis coturniculus; assembly: GCA_022605575.1. NCBI lineage: Eukaryota > Metazoa > Chordata > Aves > Gruiformes > Rallidae > Laterallus > Laterallus jamaicensis. Next base: position 75,959,524 of record JAKCOX010000001.1, on the reverse strand, counting down.
AAGATTGTCTCTTTCTGAATTCATACTTCTGTCCTTAATAAAGAAATAAATAAAATATGTCCTGCTAAAATTCTAAGGCCTTTTAGAAAAATGAAATATCATTTTGAAACTGACATATGGCAATGACCTAATGGCAGGGGTGGTTTATTTTTAAAAAAGACTCCTTGCTGTATTAAAATAAGATGTTACTTTGCCAATCCAAGTTGGTAACAGCTGAAGAGAATTTAATTACATAAAAATGAAATTGTTTCTTCTGGATTTATTGTGAGTAAAGGATTATGTTGTAGCGAAGGTTTTGAGTAACTGTTTTACAGCAGACTCAAGTTTGTCTTGTGTAGTTTTTTAACTCACTAATTTCTGAACTGATTGCCTAGTGTTGTTAGTAATACTGATTTGTGACATCTTGCTTCAGATGTGCACTAGCTTTAAAGAATAGTAAGAAGAGCTAATAACAAAAGTACAGTGAAGGAACCTGCTTTTTCTTTCTCTCCTCCCACCCCTGTCCATCAGATAAAGTATGAGCAGAGACTTGTGGAGCTTGAGCAACTACTGGCTTACAAATTTATGAGTGAATCACCAAAACTGAATGGTGATAAAGCCAGTTTTACAGATGTTGAAGAGGAGCTTCAGAATCTAAAGAAGACCCATCAGATCACTGTTAAAAATCTCCAGACAGAAATTGAAAACCTTAAAAGTCAAAATTGCCAATTAAAACTCAGAAATAAAAAGAACAATAAAGATTCAGAATCCACAGACTCTCAAATGAAACAAGGTAATACAAAAGACAGACTCTTAAAACTAAATGAAGAACTGGTCACCAAAAACAGAGAAATACAAGACCTTACAAAAACTGTAGAGAAACTTCAAAAAGAAAGGATGGTCATGTTGTCTGATAATAATTTGAGAAATAAAACCAATAATAAGGAGAACTCTACAGCGAGCTTGAAAAAGAATACCTCAGCAACAGATAAAAGGAATGCCAGCAACAGGGAAATCTTTCCAAGCCTTTCCAATGATGACAAAGTATACCAGCCACATTCCTTTTCTGATTCTAATCTCTCAGAAGTTCTGCAAGAAAATGCACAATTGAAAGAGGAGCTAGAAAGATTGTCTCTAGAAATGAACGAGCAGAGGGTGAAGTCTCAAGCAACACTGGCTTATTCTGAAAATAACATACGAAGGTAAATGCTCAAACCTGTTTCTTTAAAAACCTCCTTAAAGTGTTGGCTGATACAAGATTGATGTGACATATTGACATATTAACACATCAACCATCTGTGAAGCTACTTATACTTGGCCAATGTTCTCTGTAAGTTTCATTTTTAGTGTTTGTTTTAGGTTTGTGGAGGTTTTTTGGGGGGTGGTGTTATTTGGCTTGGTTTGGGGTTTTTAGGAGCCAGCGCACTGTCATGACCCATTCTACAGACAAACCTATATTAATCCTCTTTATTAATGCTACAATTCATCATGGCTTTGAGTAAAAAGATCTCAGTATAACTTGTTGCATCTTAGAAGCTTTGTGTTGGATAGCATTAACATTAGGTACACGTGCTTCCCTGTACCCTTCAGACTGGGGTATGCTTTCAGTGGGATCTACTTGACCAACAGTAGAAACGTATTTCACCTGGTCTGGCTCAAATCCCTCCATAGACAAAGTAGAGGAAATTGGCATATTTAGATTGCAACACATCCTGTTCTGACACAGAAACCTGAAATAGGATGCCTGAATTACGATTTAAAAGCACCTACTTCCTCTCTCAGGTTTTTGGGTTGTTTTTGGTAAGAGGAGGCAAAAAAGATGACTGGGTGAGTTTCCTGTACTGTAGCTGTGTCTAGGTAAACGAGGCACACAGCCAACATTGCAGGTGTCACACCCTGTCATCTGGGGCAGTCGAAGTACTGGCAGTGCTCTCTTGCCAGGCTTTGGTGTGAAATTTCAAGGATGTGTGCTGCCTTGCATGGTGTTGATGTTTTATGTGTTCGAGTGAGAAACTTTGCTGCGTTTTTGAAGAACTGTCTGTAGCTGCTTTGTTTCATCTTCTTTTCCACTCACTGTCTTCAGGATACAGGAAGACACAGCAGAATACATCGCATCCCTGAAAGCTTCCCATCAGAGGGAAGTGGAGACGATCCTTTGCCAGCATGCAAAGGAGCATTCTACTTCTAAAGTAGCTGAACTGAACAGCAGAATTTCAACACAAGAGGTAAGATGCAGTAAATAGATTCATTATGTATAATGTTAAAGTTATTTCTTTCTGGATTATTATAAACTTTCTCTTTCTTTGAATTAGGATCTCATGTTTTAAAAATGTGCCTGTGCCACTGCATTTGCAGAATCACAGGATGGATGAGGTTGGAAGGGACCTCTGGAGGTCGTCTTGTCCAGCCCCTCCTGCTCAAGCAGAGTCATCTAGGGCCAGGTCCTCAGAACTGTGTCCAAATGGCTTTTGAATATCTCCACAAAAGGGGATTGCACAACCTCATGGGGTTAGAGACCCAAATAAGTGCTTGGCCATCCTCAGAGTAAAGACATTTTCCTAACGGTCAGGCAGAGCCCCCTGTATTTCAGCCTGTGCCCTTTGCTGCTTCTGCACTGGGAAGAGCCTGGCTCTGTTGTCTTTGCACCCTCTCCTCAGATATTTATAAACATTATTGAGATCTTGCTGAACTTTCTCTCGTCCAGGCTAAACAGATCCAGCTCCCTCAGCCTTTCCTCATGAGAGATGCTCCAGTCCCTTTATCATCATCTTAGTGGCCTTTTGTAGGGTCTCTCCAATAGCTCTATGTGACTTGGACTGGGAGCCCCAGAACTGAATATGGCACTCCAGGAGTGGCCTCACTAGGGCCACTAGATTAGAGGGGAAGGACCACCTTCCTCAGCCAGCTGGCAACTTTCATACTAACACAGCCCAGGTTACCATTAGCTTTTTGTTTAACTTGGTGTCCACACCAGAACACAGGTCTTTTTCTGCAGGGGTGCTTGCCAGCTGTTTGGCCCCAGCATGTCCTGGTGCCTGGGGTTGTTCCTCCCCAGGAGCAGAACTTTGTACTCCCCTTTCTTTAAGTTCATGAGGTCCCTGTCAGCCCATTTCTTCAGCTTCTCATGTCCCTCTGGATGGCAGCACAACCCTCTGGTGTATCAGCTGCTCCTCCAGGTTTATATGATCAGTAAATGTGCTGAGGGTACACCCTGCCTCATAATCCAGAACATTAATGAAGGTATTGAACAGGATTTGACCCAGAATTGACAATTCCACACAGCACCCCCCGAGTTACTAGACTTGGTTACATTCATCACCACCCTCTGGCCCAGCCATTTAAGTCAGTTTTCAGTCCACCTTGCCACTCGCCCAACCCATACGTCATCAGGTCCTCTGTGAGGGCTGTACAGGAGACAGTGCTGAAAGCCTTACTGCTGAGATGCAGGTAGGCAATATCCACTGCTCTCCTTCACCTGACAAGCCAGTCAGCTCAGGGTTATCAGGATGGTCAACCTTCACCTTTGGGAATCCATGCTTACCAGTCCTGATGACCTTCTTGTCCTTTGTGTACCTGCCAGGGTTCCAGGATTAGTTGCCATCCTGCCCAAGGATGGAGATGAGGCTGACTAGACTGTAGTTCCCAATGCTCTCCTCCTTGCCCTTACTAAAGGCAGGAGTGGCATTTGCCATCAGCCCACATGGTTGCATCCTGCTGAGCCATGGACTTACTTATGTCCAATTTGCAAGTATTGCCTGACCAGATCCTCTTCCACCAGGGGTGTATCTTCCTCTTCCAGACCTGCTCTCTAGTCTCTGGGGCCTTGGATTCCAGAAGGCCAGTCTTATCAGTAAAGACTGAGGTGAAGGCAGCATTCAGTACCTCAGCATTTTCCATGTCCTGGGTCACTAAGGCCTCTGCCTGTTCATGAGCAAACCCACGTTTTCTCTGGTCTTCTGTTTGCCCATTAGGTACTTATGGAAGCCCTTGTTGCCTTTGCCAGTCTTGCCAGATTCAGTTCCAGGTGGACCTGAACTTTCCTAACCGCATTTCTGCATGTTCAGATAGTGTGTGCATTCCTCCCAGGTTTACCTGTCCTTGTTCCCACTGTCTGTAGGCTTCCTGTTATATTTGAGTTTTCACCAGGAGATCCTTGTTCATCCATGCAGGCCTCCAGGCAATTTTGGCCGACTTTTTGCTTATTGGGATGGACTGCTCTTGAGGTTGGAGGAGGTGATCCTTGAATGTCAACCAGCTTTCTTGGGCCCTTCTTCCTCCCTAGGACACCATCCTATCTTTCAGGCAGATCTTTGAAGAGGCCGAAGTTTGCTCTCCTGAAGCCCAGGGTTGTGATCATGTCCCAGACAAACTCTTCCTTTTTTGGGAGTTCAAGATCCAGCAGAGCTGCTCTCCTCACTGGCTCCTCTATCGCTTGGGTCAGGAAATACTCACCAGTGCTGTCCAGGAACGTCCTGGATTGCCATGCCATATTGTTCCTACAGCAGCTATCAGGGTGGTTGAAGTCCCCCATGAGGACCTGGGCCTGTGATTATGTTTGTGTGTTAATTTTTTGGGAGGTTTTACAAAGAGCTGTTGCGTTCAGACTGTCTCGGGACTTTCTCTAACTACAGAAAGTAACCTGAAGGTCGAGACTTGTTTCCATTGTTACTCCATGGGTACAAGGTGCCATTTGCCATCCTCCATGTGGACTGTCAAACAGGAACAGTTTGCACACATGTTAGAGGTCTCATCGCTAATAGATGCATCACTGCTCCCTGCAGTACCACAATACTGATTGTATTTGTGGTGTTGATGATGACTACTTCTAATCTTTATCTAGATTTTAATAAAACATCTCCAAGAACAAATTAGTGGACAGCAGAGACATCAGGAAGCCCTTCTAGTTTCACAGACGCGAGAGAAGCTTCTACAAAAGGAGGTATGTTTACATTTGGACTGGGGTTACCTCGTTCCAATGAGAGTTTTCACCTTCATCCTTGTAAAGCCTCAAATAGTACCTAGTAAAATGAATCTTAGAAACAGGATCTTTCTCAGGTGCTTCTACATCAGTGACACCTGAGAACACAGTATGTTTTTCTCACAAGAGAATAACACAGCACAGAAGGTGGAACCCTGAGCTCCTTCTGCTTTTATTTTAATGTTACAAATGTCTGACATCTGCATGAAAATTGATCAGCAGGTTAATCCAAGAATTTATAGCCTCCTCTTTGAGTGTGTTGATGGGTGGTAAATAGACCACGGGACTTGTTCATTATAAAGAGGATATTTTGTTACTGTTTTCAAATTCTTTGTTCAGGTAAAACCTTCATTTATTTCATCTGTCATTGCCACAAATCTGACTTCAGCAATTGCATTCTCGGGTTTCTCTTTTGATATCTATGAAATCTGAGGTCTCTTGAGAAGGTTAGTTGTGACAGTTCTTCTGAAATTCACTGGTCTGTGAGAGGGGTATTCTCAGTTCCTACTGATCTTCTACTGCTATTAATGGCATACAATCTAAAAATTACGTTTGGTCATGTTTTCATTTTTTTGGGTTATTACTGTGTAAAATTGCTTCTGTCATTATGGTAATGCTTTTTTGAACTACTGGCTTTGCTTTTGTCCTTCCTGAAGTGCTGCCTATCTCTTCTTCCTTTGCTGCTTTGCATCACCTCCTGTTCGGGAGCAGGTTATAGCCTCTGTCAGCACTGTGCCTATGCTTAATTCACCGTCTCTGTGATCTCCATTGCTAATTTTCACTTCATTTTGATAATGAAGTAATTAACCTGCAGGAGTTAAGAGGAATTCTCCAGTTCTATAAGGGACTGAGAACTCCAGACGTTTAATCTTGTTTGCTGCCCTTAATTAGAAGACATGAAAGAAGTATAAGTATGTGTTTAGTACATGCTTAATGTAATTAATCTTACTAAACTAATTCAGTATTAGGTTTATCTGTGCAAAGTTTCACCTCTGGTGAGAGGCCTAGAAAAGCAAGGTTTTGTGGGGAGAGAAAAAAGCTCTCCTGTTAAACATGCTCTGTATTTACAGAACACAGGCTGGGGCTTCGGGTTCACATTACAAACCTAATGGCAGATGTCACCTTTCTGTACAAAGCTTGTTTCACTCCAGTGACCTCCTGGGAAAACGGGGTGAGAGTGCAGTGAGACAGATGTTACTCAACGTATTTGTTTCTTCTATGCCTGTTTGCTGTACAGATTATTAATGGTGAAAAGAGTGATTGTCCTGTCTGACCCACAGGGTACAGGCTGAGTTGGAGGTGCTGGTGTTTAAGGCAGTGTAGCAGGGTGCCTTCATTACAAACCCCGTTGTGAGGCTATACAGAGGGAAATGTCAAAGCCAAGCCTTGCTTTTGCCCTCCACTGTGATTGCTGCGCTGCTTATAAAATACATTTTAAGCGTTATGTGGTTTCATAAATTGAGCTGAAAAGAGGAAGCAACCAAGCCTGCAAGCGGAATTGGTCATGATAGGGAAAGCTACTACTGTTTGTAAATAGGATTGAGAGTCCTCTGTGTAAAACGGTGGTACCTCAGAAAAGGTGAACTTTTCTTCCTGAGGCTCGCCGGAAGATTGCTCTTTGACTGCTCGTCTCAGAAACACCGTTCTGGGTGGTGGTCATTAACTGTGTACTTGCCATGTGTAACAGCTTCCGCGTAGGACAGCTTTTTATTGAACATAGTTCTGTTGGTGGCAAAATACATGGAGCCCTTTTTCTCCTGGGGTTTTTCCCCTTCATAACATCATTCCTGCATGGGTTGTTTTTTTTTTTCTTGGATTGGATTATGCACTTGAGATCACACAACAGCCCTTCTCTTCAGTGGGACAGCGTGGCAGACAAGCAGCAGGCATTCCTTTTCACAGGCCTGAAACGAAGATGTCTGCTCCTCTGCTGAAATTGGTCCACAGGTTCAAAGCTGCCAGAGTAGCGGACCAGAAGAACACAACAACATCAGCCTTCTTTTACAAAGCCATGTTAAAAATGGAAAGAACAGTAAGGCATCTTGGACTCACTCCTGAAAAAGAGGGACAGCATCTTTTGTGAAGTACACAATGCTTCCAGCTCCTTGGATTTCAGCAGCAGAGAGCTGAGGGTTGCTGAGTGCCTGAAGAGGGTTAGTGGTTTGTAGGTACGTAGGGAAGCTGAGGGTTATAATAAAGGATAAGGACTTCAGAGCTTTTACTTCAGTTTACTTACACACATGAAGAAAGGGATGGGAAAAGGCTGTTCAAAGGATGATCAATGAAGAAATACCAAGATACTTAAAATAGGTGAAGAATGAGAAGAAACCAGTGGAGTTTTATATGGAAACAACCTAAATATCTGGAAGATGACGAAATCAGTTCTAAGCCTTTGCTAGAGTTGATCTGACCTGGAAATTATTAGACCAATGGAGGTTTGTAATTGCATTTGTTAATAGCATGTCTCCTCTTATTTTAATCCAGGGTGTGAGAAGGGATTGTGTTAGAACATCTAATCATAATGTTGTCTATTAATTTTTAGTGTGTTTAGCACTATAAAAATCATCTGCAAATTATCACTGCCTAACACCTTATGAACAGGATTAGTTCATCAAACAAGATGGTGTTTCCTTGTCCTCAGACTACTTCTAACAAATCAAAGATCCTAATTCAAGCCCCAGTTCAAACTTTTGAGTAAAAGAGATTCCTCTTTTAGACTTTGTTTCTGCATTTTGGGATGGAATGATTAAAGAACACCAATGTACTTTGGAAGGAATCTGTTTGACACACTGCTTAATGCAGTGATAACAATTTCCATCAATTCTCTCCCAACTGTAGGTGGCAAAATTGTTGGAAGAACTGAGAGAGGCTAAGGAGAGCCAGAGTCCAGAAATGAAACATTTCTTGAGCCTGGAAAAGAAAATCAGGCACATAGAGACCAGACACGCCATAAGAGAGCAAGAAATCCGAAAGGTACACTGGAGTCTGTCTGCTTTTATGTCTCAGGAGCAGTCTATCAGTGTATGGTACTTGCCTGGGCTCGTTTAGTCTGCACGGTGCGGGGTGGGGGGAAAGTCCTTTTTACTGCAGCCATGGCCCCTGCTCGAGGCAGTGCTGGTCAGCGCTGCCTTGCTGGGGGACTTCCTTGGGCACCACTCACATTACCACGTGTGTCACTTCCTCGCAACTTGTGCAGAGGGTTGGATGGACCCCATGACCTCTAGAAGTCCCCTCTGTCATTGGGTTATTGGAATGTCAGTTACGCTGTGAAAGCTAGCTCCTGCAAGAGTTTCTAATGCAGTGAGTTAGAATGTGGTCTCTGTAAAGGAGACCATCTGATTTGGCTTGTTTTTCTTGCAGAGCGTTCGTTCAATTAGCACGCTTAAATGGCAGTGCCAGAGGCTTGTTTTGAATACAGAGGGGTTTATGTCATATGCTCAGCTTTGTCTTAAATAATCAGACTTTTTAATTGCTGTTTTGGAGAGGGTAAGTTGAATTCTCCTGAGGCTCATTAGCCAGTAATGGATTCTTCCCTTCTGTCATTAATGCAAATATTTAAAGGAGTTTACAGCGATTGGAATGAGTTTTGTGATGCTCAGAACCAATTGTTCCCACTTAATGTGGGTAGTGTGTGTGGGAGGAGTCACAGCACTGCCCTGCTTCTAATTTGCAGGCAACCCAGCTGGCACAACATGTTACTGAAGCACGGCAAACCCATGAGTCCGACAAGTGGCGAAGGCTGGTGCAACAGAAGAACCGGGAGCTGGAGGAGTTTCGGGTGGAGTTTGATTTAATGTTGGAAGTTTTACGCGAGCTGCAGAAACAAGGGGTGGTTATCCCTGTGCCTGGCAGCAGTGGGCTCAGCGGGACGGCTGGCTGTTGGAAGGCCAGGGTAGGAGTTGAGTAGAGGAGTGGAATTTTGACATTCAAAGTTACCTATGGAAAATATTCCTGAAACTCATTGATGTGACACTCCTAAATTTAATTACGTTCTGATCTTAAGTGGAATCTGCCTTGTCCAAAGGTAAATTAGCACTGAGCAACACCCCAGTCATATCATGTGTCTTGGAATCCATTAGGAAAAGGTACATGCAATTTTTTTTAAAAATATAGGAATATTGAGGATATTCAGCAAACTCAATTGCCATTGAGAAGTTCCGTGCAATGCTTAGTCAGACTGTGTGGAACATGCCTGAATACTTTTAACTGTTGGTTATGGCTTGTCTTACAGTGATTCCTCTGGGAACAACTTGAATTTTTCCGTTCAGTAGGGCATGAAAATCCTCTTCCAGCATTTAGCTTCTCTTCCTTCAATTCATAAAACATTCCTTCCCCCATCTTTAAGAACCCTTTAAGTTTGGTGTGTGATTGGAGGGCTGGAGCAGACCAGGCTTTCTCTGGTGATGCTCACATTCAAACTACTCTCTGTTTACTTTGCAGATGTTTCCAGCTGTGCAGGTAAGGATGACTGAGTGCTCCAGCTGAATTGTTATGGGGTAGATACAAAAAAACCCTGTAAAAGACAGTGCGAGAGGTAGGCTTCAGCAGGAGTGATCTGCCACCCAAGTACCTCCTGGGGGTAGGACTACCTGCTGACCTGACAGGCATCGTAGCAGATACCAGCCTGTTGAAGAGTCCGTTGTCTTCTCCATCTCCTCTTACACCCTGCCAGAGTTAGTACACCTTGGCATAGAGCCTGTAAGCTAGCATAGGAGCAATTCCTACTGTAATGCCTACTGGCCAACCTTTTGGAGGTGGGCTGGTGGGAGGGAAAAGACTGACCAGCAGCCCTGAAAACTGCAGCCTCAGGAACCATGGAACCCTAAGGGCTGCTGCCTTACTCCTCGAGGAGACTGGGGAGGGAAGAGATGGAAAACCTGCTGCTAAGGGTAGAAAAGGAGAAGTAGCAAGTCTAATTACAGTAAAGAAAATTCAGAGTAGAGAGATAGATAGATAGCTGTTCAGTGGCTGTAACGACAGGCTTTTCAAACAAAGTCAGTGAGTCACTAGTTTGAGGGCTCAGCACTGCACGTCTGTCCATTCCATAGCACATACGTGGAGGTTGTACATCAATCAACTGTACTTAGTGCAAAGAGAAGACAAATGCTGGAATGTACCACTCAGGCCCCTGCGGTACAGTCAAAGCTGTTTGTCTGGTGCAAGGTACTTCAGGTGTGTGTATGACTCGGTGTGGTGCTGCTTCGGCGACCAGCAGTAACCACCTGTTTTGGTTCACACAAACACGCGACCAAGCACGCCTGAAGAACAGCCTTGTGTCACTAACTATACCGCATAGGCACAGGCAGGAATCAGCACTGCAAGGAGTATCTTCTGGGTTTGGGGGTTTTTTGAGCATGTGCATACATACAGGCAAGGGAGAGAGTCTACAGGCATATCTAGGGATTATAAACCCAAAGAGGGTCAGTTGGCAATTAAGAAATGGGTTGTTTTGTATTCCAATATTTTCAGTATTCGTGCCCAGTAGTGCAGCATTAGTCTGTTCCTGAAGTGTGTAAATACAATAACACTTTCTGTGTAAGATATCAGATATGTGTAAATGTGCTGTATTTTTGTGATTTGGGGCTGCCTTGCTAATGGAAAGGATGCAATTATTAGGTTTTAACTTACCATTTACTTCCTGTCATCTTTGCTGTGTGTGTAATGCTGTCTTAAAGTGAGCATTCTTAATTTATTTATTTTAAATTAGAGACCTTGTGTTGCCAGAGAGGCCAGGACTGGGTGTAGGTAGGCAAGGCACTGCCTAGGGCAGGGAAGCATTCCTGGTTGCTGGAAACTGTCTCTCAAACACAGCATCCTTAGATTCCCAGGAGGGCTTGCCTCAGCATTCATTCAGACACCTCTTAAGTTCCTTATGTTTGGTTCCCAGCAAACACTGGTATCTTGCAGGACTTGAATTACACTTCAGCTAAAGTCTCTCTGAGCCTGTTGTAGTGAGCAGGGACAGTACTACCTGCCGTTACTCCAAGCTGTAACGTGGCTTCGGCTGTGTTCTTGAAGACACTTGGGTAGCTGTATGCTCACTGCAGCAGCGTTTAGGCATTTACCAGCACCAGCCCCTCTGCTCCTGAAGGCATGGACATAACAACAGTGGGCTTTTTGGAGCTCAGAGGGCCAGGTTTTAACTTCCCTGCCAGAAGTTTTTCCTCCTTGACTCCCCAGCAGTCTTAACAGTACAGAAAGGGGAAAATACCCTGAAACAGAGCAGGGGCTGACAAAGCAAGGTATTAGCTGTCACCGTATTCCACAGCAGCTTTCAGTGGGATCTTTCAGAGAGTAAGAGGATTATATACTATATGGTTCTCTTTATGCCATACTGTTTCACCATGCGTTTCCAGGAGGCATTATAACAAATAAAAGAATCGTATACAGCCTTTCTTTGAATCATTGCCATATGTTTAGCTGGAATCCATTTGTTTACACCAAAGCAGCTGGAGTATAATAATTGGAATTGTCATGTTTGAAGGTTTTAAGAACTCAAGTGAGCAGCTGCCTGGGTGACTCAGTGACCTAGATTAGAGAAGACATTTGCTTCAAGGGAGGAAAACAGGGTGTGCAGCAGAGTATTGGGTCTCATACAGCATTCGTGGCAGAGACATAGAGCACGCTGCTTATTTCAAGTTTTCTGGAATACTTGTCAAAATTGTTCATGTGGCAAATTAAGTGGGATGGAGACTTCATTTGCTAGTACATAATACAGTTTGAAGCCTGCCTTTACATCCAGTGTTTGACCCAGCCTGGTAAAAAGGAGGAAACCAGCTCTGTATGCAGCACTAGCTGCACAAAAACGGTTCTGCAGGGGAGGGGGGGCAGTGCATCAAGTGCTACCATCTGGAACAGAAAGGCCTCTGATGGACAACTTTGAATCATGACATTTAGCCTTGGCTAACTGCATACCTCATGGCCAAGAAGAAGTCATCACAGGCCTCCAACTCTAGCTCGTTGAGAACCCACAGTAAAAGGTTCTATGCAGTCCTTGCTCCCTGACAGTACCTGAGGCTACACAGCCCAGCCTGGCTCTGCAGCACCTCCAGCTGATTTACTGAGTGTTGTCATCTCTGCTGCCAGGAGGCTAAGGCAGACCAGAAGGAGAAAAGCACACATGAATTCCTCATTCATGAAGGGTTTTGTGTGGTTCTTTTAATCACAGAGTGGCAAAAAACAGAAACAGATTATTCAAGATATTCAGCTCAGGTACATAAATAGTGCTTGACAAATACACATCACGTCATCTTTTACCCTCAGAGCAGGCACTGCTGTTTTGGTAAACACCTCTCCTGTTTCTCAGCCAGCAGGTGTGTTCTGACTTTTCGTTGTAGGTTTGGTTTGGTTTTAGAAAGGTACATAGCTAAAACTTGTCTACACAGAACATTTCACAACTACCTCTGAAAACTGGAATACATACATTGACCCAGTAAGGTCTTGCAGAACACATGTTTATGCAAAGGAGCATGTGTACTTACCTTAGGGGAGCTCACCCTGAAGTTAATTCTATGCCAAGTGCTGTGTTCATAGTGAGTGTTGAGACCAGGCTCTGAAGCTGCCCAAGCAGGAAGAAAACCTGTGGTAACTGGCAGGGCCTGGGTTGTGATAAGCAGTGCAGAGTCTAGTCAAAGGCCTGGAGCCAGGGGCGTGCCCCAGGGGTCAGTGTTTAGGTCTGTCTTAACACATTCATCAGTGACCTGGATGAGGGAACAGAGCGCACCTCAGCAACTGGCTGATGAGACAAAACTGGGAGGAGTGGCCGAGGCTGCGCTGCCATTCAGCAAGATCTTAACAGACTGGAGATACAGTTCAACAAGGACAGCCAAAGGGTCCTGCACCTAGGGAGGAATAACCCCAGGCACCAGTACAGGTTAGGGGTCAGCCTGCTGGGAGTCAGCTCTGCAGAGAAGGACCTGGGAGTCCTGGTGGACCAGCAGCTCCCCATGAGCCAGCAGTGTGTCCTCAGGCCAAGAAAGCCAGTAGTATCCCAGGATGCATTAAGAAGAATATGGCCAGCACATCAAGACTGGTTATCCTGTCCCTCTACTCTGCCCTGGTGAGGCCACATCTGGAGAGCTGCATCCAGTTCTGGGCTCCACAGTTCATGAAAGACGGGGAACTACTGGAGAGTCCAAATGGGAGGGCTACAAGGATGAGGGGACTGGAGCATCTCTGGTATGAAGAAAGGCTGAGAGAGCTGCAGCTGCTTAACCTGGAGAAGAAAAGACTGAGAGGGGATCTCATCAGCATGCTTAAATAGCTGAAGCATAGATGCCAGGAGGAAGGGGCCAGGGTCTTCTCAGTGGTGCCCAGTGACAGGACAAGGGGCAAAAGGCACAAACTGTAACACAGGAAGTTCTGCCTGAACGTGGGAAAAAACTTCTTCCCTTTAAGGGTGGCAGGGGGCTTGGGACAAGCTGCCCAGAGAGGTGGAGTCTCCTTTGGAGACAATCAAGAGGTGGCTGGACATGACCCTGTACAACCTGCTTAGTGATCCTGCTTTAGCAGGTGGAGTGGGACTAGATGATCTCCAGCTGACCCTTCTCTGAATTCCACTTTTCAAACACCACTAAATTCCAAGTATTCCTTTTGAAGGATTAGCCCGCTCCAAACACTTTCCATTTACTTCACAGTGCACCAACTCGTGTTGGTTTTCTGGGAAAAGGGGATTTATTTTTTTTCCAATATGTTACACAAAACTGGTTATTCTACCAACCCCCTTTTCCCTCAGGCAAAACATCGTGTCTACCAGTTCTTAAAAAGGAAGAAGACAGACAGAACAGCTTTACAATAAATGCTTTTGAAGACCACAGAAAGTTTCTTTGCAAGTCTGAATCAGGCTGCATTGTGTTCACAGCGCTTCTGAAGTCATGTGAGAGCTGTGCCATGGGGACTGACTGCCAAGTTCCTCTCCTGTAAAAAGCTGTGTGAAGGACTGTGAAGGTCTTTAAAGGTAAGAGAGGGATGAGATGGAAAAAGTAGAACCATTAAGAAAGACCAGAAGCAGGAACCAAATGCTTAAATACCTTTACAGGATTAATACATGCTTCAGAAAGACACTAGGAACACATTTCCAATGTGTTGAAAGTGAAGTCAGAACTATCCCTTGGTCATTTGATTAAACACCTTTCATTTAGGCATTAAGTGTCCCCAGCATCCATTCATATGAATGCGTCTTTCTCCTCCACATAGGAAGTTACACACTGAAACCAAAGCCACAGAGATTTAGGGTGGTGGGGAAAAAGCTTATGTTAGCCCACTGGGAAAAGAAAGCTCAAAAACTAAACCTGTGTTATTTTGAAATCTAGTTTTAAATGCTTTTCAGTTTCAGTTCTGAACTGCAGAGGCCATTGATTCCACAGATTTTCCCCTCATTTAAGCAGCATTTCTGCTTTCAAGCATGGCAAAGGGGAGGAAAGAAAAAGGAATAGATGAAACATCCCTGAAGGCAGCTCACTCTTCCCGAAATGGGCTATAACAGCCATATTTAGTGCAAGTCCCAGAGCTTGTTAGCAAGGACAATATTGAGCTTCAGTTCAGACAAAACCATCAGACAGTTAACAGTTGTTTGAGGTGCCTCAGGAGGAAACGGGTGCTGCATTCAGAAGGCAGATGTCCCAAATTTCTTAATTTGCAAAGAGAAAAGGAAAGTCCACAGACACAGCCTTCAAACTTGTGGTTAAGTACTTACTGTAAAAGAATACTGGAGAGCTTACTTGGCAACCCTGTGCAGCTCTGCTCATTTAGAACAGGGTTCACTTCAGTCTTCTCTTGGGAACTATTTTCAACAGTAATCTGCTAGCTTGATACAGTCTGCCTTGCTCTAAGTATAATCCCATTACTTTAAACACCAGGAAGTGGTGCCAGAATTGCATTTGAAAACACAAAACCGAGGTATAAGTGGTTTATAATAGGGACACAGGAGATGAAAACATGAGGGTGTGTCGTTGTTCCCCCCCTCCTTATAGTCTTTAAATGCACATCCCTTTCACTGTATTTTCTGTTTGCCACGTGAAGGAAGACTGAACTGATCAGCACTTGAGGCGGCAGAGAGCATCACAACAGGCCCCTGCTCTGCTCTTACTGACAAATCACACACATGGGAAGCGGGTTAGTTTCATAAAATCCCAGTTAGGCACAGGATCTGGAATCTCCTGGTTTCATTTCAGCTAAGAACTTCCTGCAGAGCACTCTTACTCCAGATCTAGCAAAGGATTTGAACCTGGTTCTGCTCCGTCCTGCACAATTCCTCTAAAATTTGGCTGTTCATTTCCCATCACTTGAAGAAAGCTGAAACGTAGTTTAAGTACTGGCTAAGGTTCAGAAGCTTATTCCTTCACTAAAAATAAAGCCTAAAGTTACACCTATTCAGTTCCTTAACAAACCTTTACCTGGGGGAACAGCTGTCATTACACCATCAACCCAAATGAGTACCATGGAACTGCTGTAACAGGTCCAGAGGAGGGCCACAAAGATGATCAGAGGGCTGGAACATCTCTCCTACCAACACTGGCTGAGAGAGTTGGGGTTGCTCAGCCTGGAGAAGAGAAGGCCCTGGGGAGATCTTATAGCAGCCTTCCAGTACCTGAAGGAGCCTACAGGAAAGCTGAGGAAGGGCTTTTAAGAAGGGCATGGAGTGACAGGACAAGGGGGAATGGTTTTAAATTGGAAGGGGGTAGATTTAGATATAAAGGAGAAATTCTTAACTATGAGGTGGTGAGGCACTGGCAGAGGTTCCCTAGGCCCCCTCTCCTCCCCACCCCTCTCCCGGCAGCGTTCAGTGCTGGGCTGGATGGGGCCTTGAGCAGCCTGGTCTAGTGAGAGGTGCCCCTGCCCATGGCAGGGGACTGGAACTTGATGATCTTTAAGACCCATTCCAGCCCAAACCATTCTATGAGTACAAACAGACAATGAGCAAGCTCAGCAATGCTTCTGGGCCCGGTCCTCTCAACAAGCAGATATCTATTGTGCCTGCTGGTAGCCCTTCACTAGCCCACTAGACAAAAAAGGGCCACTTCCAAAGCCAAAAAGCATAGAAAGGTCCAGCCTATAAGAAAGCATGACAGCAGCTTAGTATACCAACACCATTTGGATATAATAAAACTATACTTCTTTTGCCAATAGAGTTACCTGATTTCCTGCAATTTAGTTACCAGACTAGAGGTTTGCATCAGCAATTAATATTTTTTTAAAATATCAAATTAGCGTTTACGTGTAGAATACTAATTCCAGGTGATTACTGGGCAGCTGTCAGAATATCACTCTGAAGTATTATAACTACAGGCACCAATTTGCTTTTACTCAGCAACAGGTCAGGGTAGCATTTTGTAAACATTGTGACCAATCCATTTGATACACAAGGTGCTGATCCCCTTTCGAAGCTTTGTGAGTTGGGTTTAAACTGCACCAGAAAGCAATTAGGAGTCAGAAGTTGAAGTTCACACCAAGCAGATACCCACTCTGCTGCTCAGTTTCAGGTGTCCTTTTGGGCACTGGCAGAAGCTGCAGAACATCTCCAGGACTTCTGGTTTATTCTTTGCTTCAGTCTTAATTTGAGGTTTACGCTTTTCTTGGCCAAGGAGTTTTCACAGACTTCCCAGTGGCAGCCTTCACAGTCCCCACAAATTATTACAGTATCCTTCAGAAGCTGGACATAAGCAGTCATTTGAAAACAAAGAACAAAACCAGGAAGCAAAAGTAATGCTGGGCAAAAAGTTTAGACCACAGAAGACATCAAAATAAAGCATCCAGTGTTTTGCATCTTGTCTGAACTGAGTTCTGTCAGCACATCCAGTCTTAGGTACAATAAAAAGCACAAGTCTGAAATAGTTTCTATCAAAATACCAGAAGGCCAAGAAAGGCTTCAAACTGGCCAACAACGGGAATGTTTACCTTAAAGTAAAAAGCTTTTCAGTCAAGGATCCGATGGGAAGATTGTGTGACTGATTTGCTTTCCAAAATGATGGGTGGCTCTGAGATGAGGAGATCATCCTCACCTAATGAAGAGTTCTGCTCAGTGTTCACAAAGTTTGGAATGTTAAATTTTGCCAGACAGTTTAGGTCCTCCTCAAACATTCTATCGCTCCTGGGAACTTCCTGGAAGTGGATATTGCTCTCCAGGCCTGGACCTTTCTGACTTTGTTTAACTTTGTCCAAATGTTCCACTTCATTAATACAGAAATGGAAAAGTGACCGGGATTCTTCAGCCATCTGACGAGAAAAGACCCTCTCTGGCTCGAGAGGCCTCCCAAAATCTGCCACAAAGCTGTTCATGCGAAACCTCTTCTCAGAAGGTTCTGCATTGCTAAGGAGGGGAAAAAAAAAATGCAGTAAGCATAGAAGTAGAACTATTTGAGTTCTTTACAGCTGATTTGGTTTCAGCAACAATCATGATCAGGAAGAAAGGACATCCTACAGTTTATCTACAACAGACTTTCAAAGCCAGCACTACCTTATTTTCCACTGAAGTTACTTGAAGTCTTGATTTGTCTTTAGAATTTTCCATGGGAATAAGTTATCAATGCTGGCAGCACTCTTAAACCACGCTTCTAGTAATCAATATACTGCAATAATCAGCTCACTGAATGAGCTTAGGAATACTCTTCAGTATTTCCTCTTGATAGCAAGTAGTAACAAGTTTTTTAAAGATTGCTCATAGAACACTGAAAAAGAAAAATCTGAGGCATCACTGCTGTCACTAAAGGCATCATTTGCATGCGTGGTTATCTGGACATCAAACCTCCTTTGCCACTGACTTTGGTCAATGACATTCACACCTCCAAATCAGTTAGAGCTGCAAGTAAAGACTGCCATAAAGATTGGCAGTTTTAATAATTCAGACATAGCCCAGAAAAGAGATTTTAACATCTTTCTTGGAGTTTTCTGGGAGCATTAGTTCAAAGCAGTTCCAATCTGCATGGACTTGTGCTGAGGAAAAGCTCAAGCTAGACACAAGTTTTGCAGGCTGCAACATGTCCTTTGTCAGGCTGAATTTATATGCCTTCATTATGCCATGCAAGTTATTTGCATCTGAAAAGCAGCAGAGGCATTCCAAAGATAAGCAGTGAAAGTTCTAAACACCTGAATATAGAAGTTTTAAGTAAGAATTAATCATACTTTTACCTGAGAACATGTAGCAAGTCAGGGAGATAGATGCACACAGCACTTCAAGATTTCCACAGAAACATTATGATTTCATTCCCGCAAGCCTGCAGTAGGAGGTAGATGCCTATGTGCTTTTGACAGCCTCAGCCAGCACCTTCAGAAATCTACCCCTAAAACCACCAGGTTTGGATACCTACCATCTGTTTGTCAGTCATAATCTCCCTGCTTTTCAAATGCCAACTTACTTCCATTCCCTGACAGTGATTTCTGTCCTAACAAAACGGGTTATGCCACCCTTGGAATCCAAGTAGACACTGAGTTTGTCAAAACTCTACTGGCTCATTCTGCATGTTGATGTGAAACACGTAGAAGCCTAACACTTAAACTGGTACGAGGCAGACCAGCAACTGAGCAATAACACCCTGAATACCCACCAGGAGGCAAGCAGACTGGAATACCACCACAGCCACCTGGAGAACTGACAGCTGACATTTGTTAATTTGTAACACAAGAGAGCACCACTCCAAATTTAAGTTGCAAATTTAAGTTTCACAAATCTGTCATCAACAGTTTCTATGTAGTCTGGTGGCACAGACAGTGGAGATGGCAAATAAGGCCAGTCTAAATCTACCTTCTTTCAGTTTAAATCCATGATCCCTTGTCCTGTCACTGCACTCCCTGATAGAGTTGCTCCCCAGTTTTTCTATAGGCCCCTTTAAGTATTGGAAGGCTGCTATAAGATCTCTACGGAGCCTTCTCTTCTCCAGGCTGTCTTCATAGGGACACCCTCCACTAGACCAGGCGGCCCAAAGCCCCATCCAGCCTGGCCTATGAACACTACCAGGGAGGGGGCAGCCACAGCTTCTCCAGGGAGCCTGTGCCAGGACCTCACCACCCTCACAGGGAAGAGTTTCTTCCCAACATCCAATCTAAATCTACCTTCTTTCAGTTTAAACTCGTGATCCCTTATCCTCTCACTGCACTCCCTGATAAAGAGTGCAGATCTAAGCAGCTGAGCAGGTCACTTACCAGGAACTTGCACTAGGCCTTGTTGAACTTCATGCAATTTGCACAGGCCCATTTCTCCAGCCTGTCAGGGTCCCTCTGGATGGCATCCCCTCAGCCCAGCATGTTAATGACGCCACAGAGCTTGGTGTTGTTGGCAAACTAGCTGACTAGTGACAACCTCAGTCACACTGTCCATGTCACCAACAAAGATGTTAAACAGCATCAGACCCAAATGCCAACCCCTGAGGAACACCACGCATCACTGATGTCCACTTGGACATTGAGCTGTTGACCACAACTCTGGGTGTGACCATCCAGCCAAATCCTGAACCACTGAGTGGTCTGTCCAGCAAATTCACATCTCTCCAATTTAAAGATACATATGTCATGTGAGACTGTCAAATGCTTCATACAAGTCCAGGCAGACAATGTCTGTCACATTTCCCTTATCCACTAATGCTGTAACTCCATTGTAGAAAGTACCAGATTTGTCAGGCATGATTTTCCCTTAATGAACCCATGTTGGCTGTCACCAATCACCTCCTTATTTTCCACGTGCCTAGGCATAGTTTCCAGAAGGATCTACTTCTTGATCTTGCCAGGTACAGAGATGAGACCGACTGGCTTGTTGTTCCCCAGGTCTTCCTTTTTTCCCCCTTTTTAAAATTGGTGGTTATGTTTCCCCTTTTCCAGTCAGCCAGAACTTCACCAGACTGCCACAGCTTCTCAAATATGATGGAGGGTGGCTTAGCCATGTCATCTGCCAGTTCCTTCAGGACCCACAGATGCATCTCGTCAGGTCCCATGGACTTGTACACCTCCAGGTTCCTTAGATGTTCTCAAACCTGATCTCCTCCTACAGAGGACAGTTCTTCATTCTGCCTTTGCAACTCGGGTAGAGTGGCTAGAGCACTTGCTGGTGAAGCTTTGAGATTACATCAACCAACACCAGGTTGCACAAACACATGCATTAGTTGCAAAAAAGCATTTTTAGGAATCTTTTTAAATGCAGAAACAAAGCATACTATCTTCTGAATGATGAAGAGACTACTTTTCAGGCAGAAATTCAGAAAGATTTTAAACAATTTTTTTTTTTTTTGCACAAGCTAACTTTCTACACAAACTAATATGCAAACAAGCAAAAGGAAAGAACAAGAGGCATCATTTCTGTGACTAATTAAATTTCTACGTCTCCCCATCCATATCCTGACCCTTCTGGTCTGAGAATATACTCAATTGTGAACATCTTGTACAATTTTGAAAAGTACATGCTATCATACCCCTTTATACTGAGACAAGAAAAGCACACCACTAGAAAAATCAGAGTATTCTACTTTGGATCCATCCATCTGAACCCAGTTACACTTATCTCTCACATTAATGGTACTTTAAAGAACAACCAAATTGACTTACTGAAGTCGGAGACACGTTCATCAATCAGGCTGGCTTTCTCCCAAGACCTAGGAACCCCATTAACATCTATTTCTAGAGGAGGGCTGAAAGACAGCCTACTAATGAAAGTGATGAGTCATGAAGAATCCAATCAGGTACAAAGACAGAAGATGCAGGCAAACTAAAACCACAGTCTGCACTGGTGTTACAGGTAGGTAGCTATTTCTGTTCTCCAGTTTTTATCTACATGCATCAAAAATAAAAGGAAACAACATTCGCTGCCCTTAGCTTACTCCTGGGTGATCTATTTCCAGTATCCTACACATTTGGTTAGCAAAGCTCAAAAAAAAAAAAAAGCTCTCATTTGTTAAAAGTGCCAATTCAGTATAGATAGTGAATGGGCAAGTATTCAAACACACAGCTCCCAGAGCCGCAAAGGAAGTCTGAAACAAATACAAAGAGGAAAAACTGAGCTGTCCTCAGCAACTGAAGCAAACTTAAGAATTAGATTGGAAGGGAGTTCTGGAAGTCTCTGGCCTAATGCCCTGAATAAAAGGCAGGCTAACAGAATTCAGATGAGGTTATCTGAATGTAGAAGTTGACCAAGATGGAGGTTTCACAAACTCTCTAGCCAATCTGCTCCAATGAAATAGATGAAATAAGCAGAAAAAGACTGAGAGAGGCCTGGAAGCAGGCCTCTGCTACCTGAAAGTATGTTTTTACAAGTGTACAAACTTTTGACAAATATCCATATTAAATTCTCTTTATCATGTATTTGACTTCATCACTTCTCAAACTATTCATATGGGATACAGACTGAACCACTCAGCTAAGAAACAGGAACTCCAGGGAAGAGAGGCAGCACACAAACACTTACAAGGACTTGTAATATATTTGGGAGCAAGTGGCTACTTTATGACAGCTTGTAAGTAGGGCAAATATACCAGCAAGCAGAATTTTTCTGCTTCTATTTCGTCTCACAGAAGCAAAAATTGAGGAGCACAGAAGAGGCTCATGATAAACATATCACCTCTCTCTAATGCAGCCCTGTCTCTAGAGATGTGCTATTATACAAAGTTTCAGAGCCAGTCTACATATGACTAAATACCAAAGGGCCTTCAGCAGGCAGAGATACCCAGGCTGCTTTCAGAAGTGGTAAGCACTAAGAACTGCCTTTCTC
The DNA here is from genome assembly GCA_022605575.1 of Laterallus jamaicensis coturniculus. NCBI lineage: Eukaryota > Metazoa > Chordata > Aves > Gruiformes > Rallidae > Laterallus > Laterallus jamaicensis. The sequence continues at coordinate 75,937,880 of JAKCOX010000001.1, read as the reverse complement.
AATCAGCTACCCGCCTGCAAATAATATCTACTATACAGCATGCAAGCCTGAGAGGAGACGTGGGTTCAAGCTTTCACAGAATCACAGAATTGTAGGGGTTGGAAGGGATCTCCAAAGATCAGGTCCAACCCCCCTGCCAAAGCAGGCTCCCTTAGGGCAGGTCGCAGATAGGCACATCCAGACAGGTCCTGCATATCTTCAGAGAAGGAGACTCCACAACCCCCTCTCAGAGGAAGGGATGCTGACAGCCTGCAAGCTGTGCAAGTACAGATAAGAGAGTTGAGGCAAGACACTGTCTGCACATACTTCTCAGCCAGAAAGCAGAAAAGGTTAACTCATGACTTTCAGTGGGCCTTGGTGTTAAACAAATCGGGAGCTGATCTGTACTTCAGCATCTACTGGAACTTCTATTAGGACACTTTGAGCCTAGGGGGCTTATAGGGCTAAAGGAAGATTTTGCAAATACTACTGACAGCTACCTCTTGGACTTGAATACACAAACATGGAAGCCCACCAAGCTTCAACATCCTTAATTTAACATCTACACTACATTTGATTTGTATATCAATCTCTCTCTCTTCCACTCCATCATAACATGAGCCGACTAGAATGACCCAGTTTATTTGCAGAACAGTAATCTAAAGCCACCTGTTTGGCACAGCCTACCCACCTTGAACATCAAAATGCACACATACAGCTATTCCTGTCTCCTACCACATGCCTACTGACTAATTGCTAAAGAAGGAACAGATTCATAGCAATTCTATAGAATTAGCCTCCTAGAAGTGCAGGGAAAGGAAGATGTCAGCACTGTTGCTTCTTGCTTGGGGGCTGCAAGAGAATAGGTGTGACACTTAGCAGGTTGGGTTTGTCATTCCAGCTTTCAGACTCACTCTTGATGTGGTGCTCCTGTCTTCGTCAGCAGGGTCAGGACAAAGAACATGAAGATGACAAAAACTGCAAGACCAACCCAAAATCCAATCACAATGGAATCTGGTAAAAAAGAGAAGACAAGATGATCAGGATTTCACCTGTACTTGTAGAAAGTTTCCTTCCACATGCAACACGACTGCACATCCCAACAGACTTTGCAGCTTATTCCTGGGTGGCAAAAAAGGAGGGATGATCAGATTTATCATTACCTATTTTTAAACAGAATGATGCCATTGAGGCTCTTATTTCTAGCTCAAAGTCTACACAAGTCTGGACAGGCCAGAAACAAGCTGAAAGAAAGAAGACACTGAATTCTCTTTGTTAGCAAAATAAGAGCAGCTCCCTTTGTGATGTCTGGCCCATTTCCAAGCATTGCTTTGAAAACAATTTCAGTGCTAGAACTAGGAACAGAGGATTATTTGATTTGCAGAGAAAAAAAATCACCAAACTCTGTCCCTGTAGCACTGAACTCCTGCTATTTTAAATGATTTCTGCCCCAGACCATTAGGCTTCTGGGGTTTGATGGATTTCTTTGATGTAATTGGTTTAGAAAGATCTAGCTGTCTTTCAGTGGTAAGATGAAGGGTTCTGACATAAATGGAATAATTTTTAATTTGGGTTTCCAACTTGCATACAGAAAGCTGCAATACAATGCCAGAGGACCCAAATGGATTTGGACAAAAAAGTCAAACCACCAATTAATTAAAAGGAATAGACCAACACAATAGCCAAACAGAGAAGCAATTGGGAAGAGTAGGACTTTCTGCCTGTGTGCTTAAAATGTACTTCGTGTTCTCACTCATAAATAGCTAAATCACCAGTCCTACTTAAATCTATGTCCACTTACAACTCCAAAGTTGATCCACAGTTACTTCTGAAGAAAGCTCAAAGCTTCCAGGAGCTTGACTAAGTGAGGTTTAAGTGGGACAAATATTTCCAGACAACAATCAATTGATAAGTATGACCTGGTCCACGACCCACAGTATAGAGGTACTTTTTGACCTGTTATTTACATAAGCAAAAAATAACTATTCAGAACTTTCCCTGAAAAAGTCTAAAGTCAGGACAGGTATTCTATCTTAGAACTTCATTACACAGCTACTACTGAACCTCAAAGATCCTTGTTGACCATAGAGCTATGTGATGATCTGACCCAGTACAGCAGGCACAGCACAGAACTTTAGCCAGCCTGTTGAATCTCCAACACAAGACAGCAGGAAATAAGGAATCAGCTCTCCTGCCCAGTGCTTGACCCCAGCAGTTAATCACACTCCCACTGTGAAGTATCTTCCACCCTAAAAGGCAAATCTGAAAACTGGAAATAAATTCTCTTTGCTCTTTCTCTGCAAAGTCAAAGTGCCTGCTGCAACTTGAGATTTTCTCCCTGTGAAGAGACTTTATCACAATCAAGTCACTGCTTTATCCCTTTTTCTGTTAACCTCAGGACGCTGAGCTTCAAGCAATGTTTCACCTCTGCCACATCTCCTCCTCCCAACACTCCTTGTAAAATAACTAGAGGGTGGCTCAAGTATAGGTCTCCATGAAGCAGGAGGGGGGAAGCCAAGCACACTGGTATGAGTTTATTTCTGTAATTCCATGCATTATAAGACATAAATTATTTCCAGAAACTTGCTCTTAGTTTGCATTCAGTGGTTCAAGATGCACCTTGTATTTGGCCTTAATAATACCTCATAATTATTTATCACTCTACCAAACTTTATTGTATCTGAGAATTTCACCCAAAAATATTCCCATTAAAAAAAATTACTAATTAACCATTTACAGCTACTAGTACCTACCAGTCAGACATACTTTGATGATATGCAACTACATTAAAATCCAGAATGTAAAGACTGACGATGTCTAAAAACTATGCACAGAAATTATATTGATCAAGCTGCAAAATTTAACTCAACTAAGGAAAAAAAAATAAATTCAAGATTCTAATAAACTACTATTCCCTGCAAAATCTCACCTGTAAGCATTGTGTGCTGAATAACAAACCTGTCTTGTGGTTTGTTTGCTGTTCAACCCCCAACAGAATCCCAAAATTTACTGCACTTAAAGCTATCTCTTCCTCACTTTGCTGTGGTTCCTGATGCCCTTCCAACCCTCCCCTGTATTAATTACATTCTTTGAATTTGTTTGTAATTAAAGCAGGTTTTCTGAGGTCTCTTCAGCATTTCACTTAGGTCTCGCTCATTTAAGTGCAAATCATTCAAACCTACTGACTCCTAAACACCCATTCCAAATAAACAGTACATAATGCATTGATTAAAAACACATGGTACCTAGGATGACATCTGTAATGCTATTACAAATGCATCAGGAAAGTATCCCATGACTTTCACGGTGCAGTATCTCAGCCTTGAGAAGAGAAGGCTAAGAGGGGACCTAATTAATGTTTATAAATATCTGAAGTATGGGATACATAGGGAAATGGCCAGCCCCTTTTCTTTGGTCTGTGGAGACAGGACAAGGGGCAATGGCTGCAAGTTGGAGCACAGGAAGTTCTGCACCAACATGCAGAGGAACCTTTTCCCAGTGAGGGTGACAGAGCCCTGGGACAGGCTGCCCAGGGGGGTTGTGGAGTCTCCTCTGGACATATTCAAGACCCATCTGGATGCCTACCTGTGTGACCTGTCCTAGGGAGCCTGCTGTGGCAGGGGGGTTGGACCCGATGATCTCTCGGGGTCACTTCCAACCCCTACAATTCTGTGATTCTGTATCAGCCTTCCTTTCCTTCCTAACACAGGCTCATAACAGCCTGGCAGCCATCCTGACTCTTGTCCACCTATCTTTACCTCTCTAATGTAACAAGGACTTCTGTTCCAAAATGGTGTGGTTTAGCCCCAGCTGGCAGCAAAGTACCACCAGCCACTCACTTGTCTTGTGAAAATTAACTATCCTAGCCTAAAAACAGGACACAAAGGCACAAAAGAATCAAAAAAAAAAAAACAACAAAGGATTGTGTTCTTATCTCTGCCAGTCACAGATATCTCCTGGCTGTTTTTGTCTACTTGTTTTCTAAAGCTCTGATTTACAAAATATCTGGAGTTTACTTCTCTGGATTTTCTGAGTTCTACTTCTTGCCTTCACTCCTCAGGCAGAACATACTTTTTGACAGTTGGTTGGGTTTTTTTCAGTTATGTATTTGAGAAGTCACTGTGGCATTTGAACATCTCATCTTTTCCCCACTTCCAATTTTTTTTTCCTTTTTAAGAAATGTATGTTTGTGTATTAGATTGCTTTGTCAATATTTTTTTCCACAGACTGCTTTGCATAGATTTCTCTCTGCTCTCAGAACACAGGCTTTGGAATTCCTTTGTATAAACATTAAATTATTATCAACCTTCCTTTCCTACAATTAATTAAATCAACATTAATCCAAAAGCAGCCTCCAACTTGTGGAATTCATCTTATGTTATAGTTCAAAACAGTGCCCTCTCTATTTGGGTGAAATATCCTGTGTATCATAAATAAATAGTTTTAAAAATCACACACCTCTAGTTTTACAAAGGGGCAGTGATGTTTTACAGCTAGCAAAGTGTCACTGCCAGCCTCCATCACCTGAACTCGAGTCCGCTCCCCTTTAAGCTCCCCAATGTAAGTTACAGGCATCAAAATCCCTTCTCTGTCGATATTCAGGGTCTCCCTCCTAATCCAACCCCAGTGTAATCTCCTCTCCTCCTTCCTCCCCAGTTTAGGATTTCACTGAAAGTTAAATGTCTGACATTCCTTGAGTTTCAACTCAGCTGGAAATAGGCCAAGTACCAAGCCAGAACAATGGCAGAAGCACAGCAAGAAGATACAGTGTCAAGAACTATCGTGCCATCCGCACAGACACAGACTGTTCCTTTGCTGGGTTAAACTCAGCCCTCTGAGGATGCAGGAGGTAACACTGCAGTAAACATGCCAACTCCAATCTGTCAGGTTAAAAAGAAACCCAAAAGGAATCAGTGAAGAAGAATCCCAGAAGGTACTTCCTCAGCCACTGATTCAACACTAACATTAACCTCTTCCACAAGTACCTCAAGTTCCACCTGAAAAGCAGTTGTTACTTCTGTCCCATTCGCTACTGAGAGCTGTCCGGAACCCTGCCCATCTCTGAACAGCACAGCCAGACAGGGAAGCTGAGCTGCCACAGCAATCACTTGGGTGGCAATCCAAGATCTGTTATGCCACAGTACCTTCCATAATCCAGAGGTAACCTTCCCGCCCCCCCCCTCCTGTTACACTCTTTGACACACTGAGCTAAACGAGAGGCATGTAGATAACACTGCAGCTAATCTTTGTAATCAGTAATCTTTGTAATCAGGTTTGGCCTCTGATTAAGTGGAAAAATGGAATATAAATTAGAAACATGATAAAAGCTAACCTACATTTCTCAAGTACCTAAAGTATGTAAAAATACAGACAGTAATCAGCAGCCATTTGGGGAGGGGAAGGTAAAGCACAATTCAGGCTACAAAGCAAATTCTGCTCTAGTTTTTTTAAAATGCTTTAATAACAAAAATAACAAGTTTCCTTTGTCTTTTACAGAGCCTTCCCATGAACTCCTGCCAGTGCAGAGCCACGATCAGCCTTTCTGGGCTACTGTTGGCCACTGCAGGCACTCCTCTTTCCCAGTCTGTATCCTCATCATGACAAATGAGGCAGAAAGTATGTATGCCATTGTGGAGAAGCACGCCAGAACTGGACAGACACCCTTACCCAATACTCTGAAGACTGGTGCTGAAACCCTCTCAAGTATACCCAGCTCAGAAACAAAGGAAAAAGAAGTTTGCTTCTCTTTAGCATAGCACTCACTGGCAAAACATATGTTTGTCCTAGCTAAATTCCTCTGAATCCCTACCCATATCTTTCTGGTCCCAGTCATACACTTGTTACTTCTACTGTAAAGCAGTTCCAGTATTAGCAGAATGTTGAATTTAACACACTTCTATGAAGAAAGCCCCAATGATAAAAGTTGTTTCAGAATGAGAAATTTCTGCTTTTGTTTTCAATCTTTTAAAAGCCTTTCACTTATTTTCTATGAAGAAAAACAAAAGCACTAAGGCTGCCCACCACTGTGTTTTTAGCATTAACAGGAACAAGGACAAAACAACACAGATGATACCAGGTAGTGTCCAGAAGCAGCAGTGGCTGAGTTTGCTGTTACAAACTGTTCCTGAGAGTTTAATATTCCTTAGTATTGACAGATTTCTACCACAGCCAAGAAATCCATGGTACTCTTATGCACAAGAAAAGCAGTCAACAAGAAGACACAGAGAAATAAACAGTTATAATAAGGTAATGGAATAACACCTCTAAATGCTGAGAGACCCAAGAAATTTGAGATAAATATTTTTGCATAATAATCAGTTAAAAATGAAGAGCAGGAACACCAGGATGAGGAATCACAGAATCACAGAATCACAGAATCTTAGGGGTTGGAAGGGACCTCAAGAGATCATCGGGTCCAACCCCCAAAGCTCAGCTGCAATGAAGTACTTACATTTATGAGCCTTCAGGCCTTCAAATGACACTGGTCCATACTCATAGTACTCATACTCCCAGGTGTAATCAGAGTTGGACAAGGCCTGCTGGGAGGTTCTGTTAGAAATCAGCCTCAGGGCAGACATCTCGCACCTCAATATATACCTGTGGATACAAAGTGCATTAATAGAGACTACATACTTCTAGCCTATCTTTTTTGATTTTATAGAGGATCCTTTCCTACTGATGGGATCTCTCCCTCATCACTGGGAACACTTACAAAGGTGCTCTCTCACCTGTTCCTTTAAAATCCAGTTTTGCCGCCACATCAGACAAGGATATTGCATCCCCTCCCATTCCTTCCCCCGTCTTGGCTGGCCAACCATCAGTCAACATACACCTTCTCTTCAATGGAAAAAAGAGAATCTGTGTTCACCTCCACAGAGATGCCTATAAGTGTACAAAGTATCAAAACCAGGCTCCCCAGACTGAATATAGCTTTTATACCTCAAATATAGTAAGTAACAAAGACCCCCAGACACAATGAATGTATGTTATCATGAAAATCTACATGGAGAGCTGGCCAGACTATCAGGCTGAAAGGGTTATATTTTTCCATAACAACACACCTGAGGAATTGACACCATGATGAAACAGAATAAACTTTTAGCAAGTTCACTGATTATGTAGGGGACAGTCAAGAGGCTGGAAGGCAGACTGCTACTCAGAGGTACCAGGACAAGCTGGAGAAAAGAAGTGACAGGAGCCTCATGAGGAACACTACTGCAAAGACAAAGTCCTGCATCTCTGAGGGAATAACCCCACGTGCAGTACAGGCTGGGGGTTGGCTGCTGGGAAACTGCTCTGCAGGGGACCTACAATGGATAGCAACATGCTTCATGGCAGAGAGGGTCAAGGGTGTACCAGGCTGAATTACCAACAGTGTAGCCAGCAGATGAAGAGAAGCCTTTACTCACCACTCTAAGACTCTGTCTGGGGTGTTGGTATCCCAAATACCAGAAGGACAGGGACACTCTGTTGGAGCTGGCTGAGATGGAGTTGACTCTTCCCACATCAGCCCTCATAGTGCTGTGCTGTGTGTCAGTAGCCAGCAAGGTGTTGGTAACACACCAGTGTTTTGGCTACTGCTGAGCAGTGCTGGCACAGCATCAAGGCTGTCTCTACAACATTCCCCCTCACCAGCAGGCTGGGGATGGGCAAGATCCTGGGAGGGGACATGGCCAGGACAGCTGACCCAAACTGATCAAAGGGAAATTCCATGCCATATGATGCCTGCTTAGCAATAAGAGGGGGGTGGTGGTCCTTATTTACAACATTTGTCTTACAGACACATACTGAAGCCCTGCTTTCTGAAAAGTGACACTGCCTGCTGATGGAAAGGAGAGAGTATATAGGTTTTTTTCCTTTTGCTTCCACAAAGCAGCTTTTGCTTTTGTTTTATTAAACTGCCTTTATCTTGACCCATGAGCTTTTTTTTCTTAATCTTATTTCCCCATCACCACCACACACACCCCACCCCCCCTCCTGGTGAGGAGGGAAGCAATAGGGCAGCTTGGTGGGCACCCGGCCTGCAGCCTAGGACAAACCACCAAATACACACTGGGGCAAGGCTACAGTGCCAAACGGACAGCCACCAAGGTGGTCAGGGAGCTGAAGCACAAGAGCATCAGCCTGGAGAAGAGAAGTCTACAGGGAGACCTCATTGCTGTCAACAGTTACTGTCAGAGGGTACAGAGATGAAGCCAGACTCTTCACAGAGGTGCAGAGTAAGAAAGCAAGAGATAAGGGACACAAATTGGGAAACAGGAAAGTAGATAGAAGTGAGGATAGATACAGGAAATTAGATACAAGTGAAAATTTACCTGATCTAGTTGAACATGCTTTGAGGAGTTTGGACCAGATGACCACCAGAGGTCCCTTCCAACCTAAATTTCTCCGTGCTAATAAACAGCTTCAAATAAGCCACTATGGAAGGAAAAATAAAACAAGAATGATTGTCCCCGCAGATCAAAACACAGCAATGCAACATTAAACATCACTAAAATTGTCCCAAAAGTTCTTTCTGTCATTACCACAACACTGCACTAGGGATTCACAGCTTTTTTCAGAACATTAGACAGCCTTATGCACAACAAAAGAGAGCACATCTCTGCACAAAACATCTGCTGCAGCAGCTGGAGTCAGGACATCCAACTCAAAACATATTACAAAATACTCACTGTAAAAGAAAATTGAGCTTCAGGTCATTTTGCATTCAATTAAAACACAGCAGGGTGAAGACTTCATGCAGTTCATAAAACTATTATAATTAGTCACGCTGTGGGCAACAGAACTTCTCAGAGCACAAAGTCAAATCCAGATAATGTTTCTTGAAGGGCTCTATGTACCCATGTCACTCAGAATAACTGAGCCTTCAGTCCTTTATTTCTGAGAATAATTATATTGACTAAGGTGATGCAGGTGAAGCACAAGGTTCAAGTGCTAGGAGGGCCACACAAAAGGAACAAGAATCAGGCACAAAATGAGGAACAAATTCACCCAGAGAATAGGGAGAGCCCTTCAAGTTTGTATAAAAGTTATTTCTGCAACTACTGGCAAGTGCTGGCAGGAATGCTTCAAAACAATATTAAATAAATCACAGAAGGGTTTGGGTTGGAAGGGACCTTAAAGATCATCAAGTTCCAAACCCCTGCCATGGGCAGGGACACCTCTCACTAGACTAGGCTGCTCAAAGTCCCATCCAACCTGGCCTTGAACACTGCCAGTGTTCCAGTGTCTTACCACCCTCACAGTGAAGAATTTCTTCTTCATATCCAATCTAAATCTAACCCCTCCCAATTTAAAAACATTCCCCCTCATCCTATCACTCCATGCCCTTTTAAAAAGTCCCTCCCAAGCCTTCTTGTAGGCCCATTCAGGTACTGGAAGCCACTATAAGGTCTCCCCAGAGCCTTCTCTTCTCCAGGCTGAACAACCCCAACTCTTTCAGCCTGTCTTCATAGGAAAGGTACTCTAGCTTTCCAAACATCTTTGTGAACCTCCTTTGGACCAGTTCCATGTCATTCTTATGTGGGGGACTCCAGAACTGGACACAGTATTCCAGGCAGGGTGTCACAAGAGCCGAGTAGAGGGGCAGAATTACCTCCCTTGAATAGTGAGGTATAATACTCCCCTTAAATAGTGAAGTATGCTTGAAAAAGTAAGCTTCATACCCAGTTAAAATACTCAGAACATCAAATGCATACCAAAACTTGACTAGTAAGTGATAAATCCTTTAAAACAAGAAACCGATCCATTTCTCAACTTAAAGCCACTTAGTTTCCATAATTAGCAATTTGCCAATTGGGAAGCAACCAAACACAATTTGCTTATGTCAAGATAAGGAGCTTTACACTACATCCATCACAAAGAACATGACTGAAAGATGACTGAACAGTGAAGTTCATCCCTTGCTTTGTCAGTGACTAGAAAAACCTTCTTACTTCCTGGAATCAGAGAATGCTGAATTAAGCTTTAAACAGCTTTTTCTTATTTTGAATCAACTAAATTAACTGCTGCCTCTAGAAGCAGCAAACAGCACAGAGAAACCACTAAAGATTCCTGTCCTAGTTTGCTTCTATCTCAGCCCTGCCACATTTCTTACAAGGTTTTATGTTTGATTTTGTAAACGAGCCCATAGAGACTACATGGTGCTGCACAGGGTTCCCAGCATCTTTTTTCCCTGTTCTCCTCAATGTTGTGTTGATGACACATCTCTTGCCAGATGTTATTAGCACACTGCTATTTAAGGACTGCTTTTCTCCTTTATAGCCTCAGGAGGAGTCTTCCATTTAAATATTTCTCATACGACATCACCACTGCTCATTGTCACCTCCCTACTTTTAGTATTATAGAAAGAGCTGAACAGTAATCAGCAGGCAGAAAACTTCAGAATAAGATAATATGAATAGTCTGAAAAATGTTTCTGCTTCCACCTTAAGTGCAGGCAGATTGGATTGAGCCACATGTAGATCTCTCTCCCAATCTACTCACCAGACTCCACGTGTGATTTATGGGGAAAATAACTACTTCAGGACTCAAAGAATCTGCCCTGGTTTAGGCTAGAAGCTCCAGTGTTTCACCACTGACTACAAGCATCCCTAGACTTACTTCCATTGTAGACAAGGCACTGTCAGAGGAAGAGCTGCTAACTGAAACATGGGTCACCAGCTCCCAGGATAAACCTTTGCCTCAGGATTTGTGGGAAATATAAAATATGCCAGTGCAGCTAAGCATTGTCACAAACTAGTCACAGCTTACTTGCAAGCCTGAAACATGTCAAAGCAAACCTCTGTTACTTAAAAGGTCAGCCTACTATGGCGAAACAAGGACCAGCATAAAGTAATGAACATTAAGACCTTGTGTCTCCTGAAGGAGAGAAAAGTGGGGTTGGCATGCCAGCAGCCTGTCATGTGTGTCTGCCAAGCTGCAGCAGGTCACAGAGGGACTGTGGGTGCCAGACAAGGGCTTCTGGGAAAGAATCCCCCTAGGATATGCACTCAAACACTCTTTCTGCCAGGAGTGGACAGCAGTGATTCATCCCACAGCTCAGGCATGACAGGGATTTTCTCTAATTGACCTTGCTACAGGTTTGGGGATTTTGGGGGGGTGTGGAGGAGTGTGGATTCAAGAGTTAAGGCAAACATGAAAGGCCCTCCATTGACTTTGATGTGTATGGATTCATACAGCCTTTCCTCACTCTGGCTCATTTCTTCCAGGAGTAAGTGAGCAACAAAAAGCATCACTTTGACCTCTCAAGAAACCCCAAAGTAGGGCTGTGTTCAGTGCTGCCAGCCAGGAGATTCAGGCAGGTCAGTCTCCTGGAAACTAAAAAAATGCCAAGTTCTCATGGCCTGCTTCTGGAGCCTTGGGTTGGGCTCTGCAAGTAGAGGGTGTCAACAGGTAGCCAGGCACTCCCAACAGACATGGCTACAGCTCCTGGAGTCGAATTACACCTTCATGAGAACTTGTTTGTAAGGTCACAGTTTGCCTGTCAGTGGTACCTAAGCGAGCCAGTTTGGCCACCAGGCTGTATTTGTGTTTGGCTGCAGCTGGACACCACTGGCACAGTGCACAAGACTCACAGCCACTTTCCTTTCAAACTGAGTCACTGTAGAGGCACAACTGGACACACACCGTATCTGAAGCACAACTTCATGGCTCATGCCACCTCTGAGGCCACAAACACAGATCAGACTGTGTGTCCATCTGGAACTGGACTCGCATGTAACCAGCAACAACCACTTCTGAACCTGACCCACATGCACAAGAGCATGCACAGCCATGTGGGCTGGTCAATGCACTGTTCATTTCTGGAGCAAGAGAATCTACCAATACAGTAGACAAAAGCAACTAGGCAAATTTTTCCTCAAAATCTACATTTATTTTCCATGTATTTCCATTGTACTTACTGTCATAGTCTAAACATTTCATAGACTTCATAGAATAAATGAACAAATCACTGGCCCCTTACAAACTGTGCAGATCCCAAACTCCAGGCAGAAAAAAAGAAGTAGCAACATTCCAAACCCCAACAAGTCCCAGCCTGAGAAAGCTTAGCACTACACCCCAGTGCATCACCCCCAACAGTTAGGCAGCACAATTACCCCAGAAGTTGTTGGCTATGAGAAATTAACAACTTGGGCTATTCCAATATCCTCTAAGTCCCCATGCCAGAAACATTATTCCTCAGGGGTGGGAAGAAGGGAACCAACTACCACCACATTCCCTTTTTTACTCCTCCCCAGGGACAAAGAGTTGAAGCCAGAGGAAAAGTAGGGGGGGGGGGGGGGGGGGGGAAGCAAAACCAAAAAAACAGCAACATCCCCCCCAAACCAAGCACAAACTTATTTACTCTGCACTGCATCAGCTGAAAGGTAACACAGACCCCATTTTTCTACAACTCTGGTACACAGACGCTGCTTTGAATGAGCTGTACCACTCCCAAGCAACGATGGGAAGTTTGCAGTAAATACTTAACCAAATGGTCCTTCCTTCTTGCCAAGTGTCAAGATCCTGGATGGGCAGGATTTGAGATCAAACTTGGTCTTTTCAAGGGAATACCCAATCTTGTCACCTGCACCAAAAGAGAATAAAGCAAGCTATACAAAACAAGTGAAATTTAGCAAGAAAAAAATAGAAATATACCTGAAAACTTACTGTATGACTACAAATCAATCAGACATGGATTTTTCTTGGAGATAAAAGAAAGCACCAGCGTTAACAGTTGTTATGGTTGTGACTGATGCTCAGACAGCATCATCTGCATGAGCTATTACACTGAGACAACAAGACTGATACTGCATTCGTCACAAAGGGACTTCATAACACTGGTAAGGAAAAATGCTGGTTCAGACTGTTTATCCTGGGAACTGAGGACGAGGAAGGATCAAGTTACAGACATCTGTGCCTCATACCACTGCATCACACATCATATAGCACATTTCATTATCTGTATGTTACACATCATACAATACACATTATTACCTGTATAATCGTGCAATGTAAACTAGACTCCAACATTACCACACACGTATGTTATCACAAGAACATGTCACATATCACAAGTCATATGCAGTCCAGACAATTTCTGCCGTGTGTTGAAGACAATTTCCTGCTACAGATGGTGCAGGAACCTACAAGAGGAGGGCAGGTGCTGGACCTTGTTCTTACTAACAAGGACGGGCTCATTAGGGAGGTGAAGGTCAGGGGCAGCTTAGGACAAAGCGACCACGAAATGATAGAGTTCCTGAGAGGAAGAAGCAAGCCAAAAAGCAGGATAGCTACCCTGAATTTTGGAAGAGCTAACTTTGATCTCCTCCGCAATCTAACAGGGGCTATCCCATGGGCTACACTGTTTGAAGGAATGGGAGCCTGTGAGAGCTGGCTAGCATTTAAACAGCACTTCTTCCAAGCACAGGATAGGTGCACCCCTTTGAGTAAGAAATCAGGAAAGAGAGGCAGAAGACCTGCATGGATGAACACAGAGCTATTGAGTAAACTCAAAGAGAAGCAGAAGATCTATGAATTGTGGAAAAAGGGTCTGAGCACCTGGGGAGAATACAGGAATGTGGTCAGGGCCTGTAGGGACACGACTAGGAAGGCTAAACTGCGCTTGGAAATGAAGCTAGCAAGGGACATAAAGGATAATAAAAAGAGTTTTTCCAGATATGTGAATAGTAAGAGGATGACCAGGGATAACGTAGGTCCCTTGCTGAACGAGGCGGGTGTCCTGGTAACGGAGGATGATGAGAAGGTGGAGGTACTAAATGCCTTCTTTGCCTCAGTCTTCACTCCAAAGGCCCCTCAGGGCCCACAGATCCTGGATGAAAGGAGTGTTTGGGGAATGAAGAGCTTCCCTCCAGTTGAGGTAGGGGTGGTCCAGGAGCAGCTCAAAGGGATTAATGCACACAAATCCATGGGCCCGGATGGGATGCACCCACGTGTGCTGAGGGGGCTGGCGGAAGTGATTGCAGAGCCACTCTCTATCATCTTGGACAGTCTTGGCGAACAGGAGAAGTGCCTGAGGTCTGGAGGATAGCCAATGTCACTCCAGTCTTTAAAAAGGGCAAGAAGGAGGATCCTAGCAACTATAGGCCAGTCAGCCTCACTTCTGTCCCTGGAAAAATTATAGAACAGTTTGTTCTGGATGCCATCACCAAGCAACTGGAAGAGAAGAAGGTCATGAGGAGTAGTCAGCCCGGATTCACCAAGGGAAGATCATGCTAGATGAATCTCATAGCCTTCTATGATCTCATCACTGGCTGGGTGGATGGAGGGAGAGCAGTGGATGTCATCTACCTTGACTTCAGCAAGGCTTTCGATACTGTCTCCCATGACATCCTGATAACAAAGCTGAGAGAGTATGGGATAGATGAGTGGACAGTGAGGTGGGTTGAGAACTGGCTGTCAGACCGGGCTCAGAGGGTCGTGATCAATGGAGCAGAATCTGACTGGAGGCCTGTGAGTAGTGGTGTTCCCCAGGGCTCGGTGTTGGGTCCAGTCCTGTTTAATATCTTTATTGACGACCTTGATGAGGGAATAGCATCCACCCTCAGCAAGTACGTTGATGATACAAAGCTGGGAGGAGTGGCTGATATGCAGGAACACTGCGCTGCCATCCAGCGAGACCTGGACAGGCTGGAGAGCTGGGCAGGGAGAAACCAGATGAAATTCAACAAAAGCAAGTGTGAAGTCTTGCACCTGGGGAGGAACAACCGCGTGTATCAGTACAGGGTGGGGGATGACCTGTTGGAGAAGAGCTCTGTGGAGAAGGACCTGGGGGTCCTAGTGGATGACAGGTTGGCCATGAGCCAGCAGTGTGCCCTGGTGGCTAAGAGGGCCAATGGGATCCTGGGGTGCATCAGGAAGAGTCTGGCCAGCAGGTCCAAGGAGGTGATCCTCCCCCTTACTCTGCCCTGGTCAGGCCCCACCTGGAGAATTGTGTCCAGTTCTGGGCTCCCTGGTATAAAAAAGACAGGAATCTCCTTGAGAGAGTGCAGAGAAGGGCTACGGAGATGATTAAGGGCCTGGAACATCTCCCCTAAGAGGAAAGGCTGAGTGAGCTGGGGCTGTTCAGTCTAGAGAAAAGAAGACTAAGGAGGGACCTAATTAATGTTTATAAATATCTGAAGTATGGGGTGCAGGGGGAATTGGCCAGCCCCTTTTCAGTGGTCAGTGGAGACAGGAGAAGGGGCAATGGCTGCACATTGGAGCACAGAAGTTCCGCACCAACATGCGGAGGAACTTTTTCCCAGTGAGGGTGACAGAGCCCTGGGACAGGCTGCCCAGGGAGGTGGTGGAGTCTCCTTCTCTAGAGATATTCAAGACCCGTCTGGACACCTATCTGTGCAGTATGAGCTAGGGAGCTGCTTTGGCAGGGGGGTTGGACCTGATGATCTCTCGAGGTCCCTTCCAACCCCTGTGATTCTGCAATTCTGTGATCTTGTTTTCCATGTCCTGTTGCTTAGTACCTTATGCTGTGCGCTGCAGCCTAAAAGCATGTCTCCATAGCATTATACACAATTCACATGCCAATCATATTGGTACTGGTTGTACTTATTTTAAAAGCAATGGTACTGTGACTTTAAGGTAGAATTTAACAAATAAAAGACCAAAACACTTTGCCAGGCATTTTCCTAAAGATAATAATGCTATCTGCAAACATTAATACCCACTCAGTAGGCACCACCTGGAAGTCTGGCAGAAATTATTATGAAATATCATACTGTGAGTTCAGACAACTACATGGAGCTGAAAAACAGATAAATAAGCTCACTCATAAGCCTTGTCTGAGGCAACAGCTGAATTATACCTAATGTTGCATCACAGAAGCTATGTATTTCTTCTGCTCTTAAGGTTTCAGTCCTGCACTGACAGCAAAGCTTAACTCCAGCACCAAAAGCCTTAAAAATTACAGCCTGAGTACTGAGTTTTAGACAGCATTATCTACAGATAATAAAGATGTTAGCCATAATTCTATTTATTTCCTGCAGCTTTGGCAGAATTACACAATCAATTCATCATCTAGCTTCTATGTACAAAGTTGAGCTTCAGTTGAGCTCAGAAAACATTTTATTTTGACATTTAGGAGAGCAAAAACTGATATGTTACAAGAATTCACCCTTCCACCCAAATAATACATCTCTACACAAAAAAAAAGACAACAAACAACTTGACATTTGTTATAGTCACAGTAGAAAACAAGACTAAAGTTTTCTTTTAGGCAAAGAAGAGTCTGTTTTTCTAAAGAGAAAATAACAGTTTTACATTTCTGAACATGTTTTAAAGAGTGAAAATTATCCTTTCAAAAGCCTTTTCCCAGCCATGCCCCTGCTGAACCTCCACTGAAAGTAGTTCTCAACACGGCTCATAGACACGGCTGCAAACACACAGCAAGGCTGTGCTCAGAACAGCGTTCTACCTGGGATATTGCCAAGGCCATTTTCCTCTCCCCACTAAAACTCAACCTCATTAGATGTGCAAGTACATCAGCCTCAAAACCCAAGGTCCCACAAGACCAGCCAGACTAGAAGCCGCCCTATCAATAAGCACTGAAGTACTGGGACCCTTTCAGTCCTACGTCACAAATGTTGACATCAATGGTGTATGTAAGCATACTCAATGCTTCCCAAAAGAAAAGGCTGCCTTTCCCTCAGCTGTTTATATTACTGCTAATTTTAACCTTTCACACTGGAAAATTTTAACCTTTAAGTAAATATTCACAGATATGAGTCCCAGGCAGATTTTTTTATAGAAAACTCTGAAGGTTTCTGGCACATACATTAATAAGGTAAAAGTTAAACCATAAAGCAACTGTCCTGCTCTGAATGGCTCTGCTTTCAGACACTTTCCTGAATTTTACTGGCTTAGCAGAGCAGTCTTTTTTTGGTTTTCATTTTATTAAATTTCTCTTTTTATTAGTTTTTTTCCCACAGAAGCTCGGTGCTGAGATAGGGATGTTTTGGATTCCTTGCTAACCCTGAAGCCTGTCAGTCCAATGCCTTATTCTGAGTAGAAAGGAAGGAAAACTTCCCTCCCTCCACATGCTTAACTGATCAGCTCGCTGCAGGCCAACTGGAATGGCTCCACCAGAAGATGAATTAGCTGTGAGAGTTGTTTTTAAAGTAACTTCCATTTGTGTTATCACATAAAAATCTGTTAAGAAAGCATCCTCCATAGCAGGGGAAGAACAAACATTACTCTTTTTTAATAACTAAAAGATTACATGAAATTTGAAACAAACAAACAAAAAAAATCTCACTGTGAAGAGAATTTATATCAATACACAGAACCCTAAGTGCAGGGTTACTAGACTAGATTTACTCAAATTGGCTAGTCTGCAAGTCATAAAGAAACACTGGAAGCATGGTGCTCAGTGTAGCTGAAAGAACAACTGAATCCAAGAACAGAAGCACCTGGAGTATTTCAGATAACCACACCTAATCCGACTATCTGTAACAGAGGCAAGCCTAAAAGAAGGAAAATAATCACGTGTGATTGCTTCTGGGAAACTTGGCACTGATTAACAGCAGAAGTGATCTGGAGTCTCTTCATGACAGGTACCGAGGACAAAAGATGCCCTATGCCATGCAGCTGAGGTGCTGCTGCTGCACAGCCCACTCTCGCCAAACCTGCAGAGACCCCCATGGCAACCTGCTGGCCCCTGGGTTTAAATACGGAGCCGCTGCTCGTAGGACTGCACAGCCCGGGAAACGGCTGAGTGCATTCAGGCCTCATTTCATAGCTCTGCTTTGGCTTTGTATCAGTGAAAAAAACCTACCAAAGTGCTGAGCCTGACAAGCAGAATGGGAGCTGAGTACTTTTCCCCTCTCCCATGACAAAAATACGACTCTAATCTTCCCATAACGTCCATCTGGTTTGAAGCAGCAGCCACAGCATGCTTCTCACAGCACCTCTTCACTTCTTAGTGGTTCTCCCCGCAGAAATAGTTTTGCTCCTGGCCCATGATGAAGCTAGCAGAAGATAAACTAGCAGAGATGAAAAAAAAAACCCACAACAGGTATAATAGACCATTTTTTTCAGAACTACTCCTACTCTTGGGTATCTTGTGGCCATGGTTTGACTGTGCTGTGGTGGAAAAATCTTCAGTTTATACTCTCACCCACACAAGGTCTATCTGTAAAGCCATAATCTCTCAGACAGAAAGGAAGACCTGAGCTTTTCCATTTGAAAAGTCAGCTATGTATTAAATTTCCTCAAGAACCAACAAAACAAAACAACAAACAGCTTTTCTTGAAAACTTCCACAGTTGAATGACAAACATTTTCTGAACTTTTGTAGTTAGCCTACTATACGACACTGAAATTTTGCCTTAATCAGTTCAGTAAGAATTTCAGACAATCACTGAAATGGAGCTGTTAATCAAAAGTCAAACTGGTTTGGGATTTTTCCAAACCAGTGCTTGAGGGTTTTTTCTCTCTTTAGATCTAATTCTTCCCTCTGTTGCTGCTGAAGCAGCAAGCAATTTACTGTAGTGCCTCAAAACCAACTTTCTTTACAGGCAAATCAGACAGCAGAACATGACACTCAAGCCAAAATCCTCATTCTCCTATTATTAATCCCTGAGCTACACCAGGCCGTAACCAAGTAACTAGAGACCAAGGAAACATCATTAAAACAGTACAACCAAGGCCCATTGCAGTATGCAGAATAAAGCCTTCACTTCTTTTAGTACTAAAATTTTGATAGTAACAGATTGTATTGTTGGTTCAAAGCTCAGAAATTTGATTTAAACTGTTGAACAAGCCACAAGAGCATCATCTGTGCTTCACATTAAATCCTCTTCCACCACAAAGTATCATCAAAAGAATGGGCAGAAAATTACTTTGTCCAGCTCTTAATACTAACAGTCTTAATATGTAGCTTTAAAAAAATATTTTCTTGCAAAAGCTTGATTTTATATAATTTTTTTCACGACTGATAAACCCAGAAAGTTTCATTATTTTCAGCAAGAGTAGAGCTAGACTATCCTCAGTCAACGGAGAGTTGCTATTCCCTTGGCATCTTTCCAGGTGTTTACCTCTGTGGTAAAAAATTACCTTGACTTTCTCATTAGGAACCTGAATAGGAAATCACAAACAGACACGAAAAAACAAGCAGTATTTGAGACTATTACCCGATTATCTCCAAGCAGACAACAAAACATCTATTTATTTCCCCTGCAGTTATGTAAATCTGCGTCCATGTGTATACAGCCTCGGGGGAGCTCAAATAAGAGTAACAAACAGAGGGAGCAGCTCCAAAACAGAGCAGAAGGCTGGGAAACACACCTGGAAATAGAAGGGCCTCAATGTTCTCACAAACAATCCCTAACCAGCCTTGCCAAGGCAGTTTAAGACAGCATTGCCACCGTTGTCCCAGCCCTCCACCAGGTAACGCCTGTCACAAGGGAAGGAGCAAACTAATGGCATGCTTTAGACTTCCAGTCACCATCCAGCGTGAAACTGGAAGTGACTGGAAGTCTAAAGCGTGCCATTAGTGAAACGCTGGATGAGGCTGATGCGCCAGGGTGAGGCTGATGCGCCAGGGTGAGGCTGATGCGCCAGGGTGAGGCTGATGCGCCAGGAGGAGGTTGATGCGCCAGGAGGAGTGAAGCAAACGTCAGGGAACACAGGCTCAGGTGGATCGGAAGGAAGTTTTGCTGACTGGTCACTGAGGTGATCACGTCCAGCGAAGACAATGGGAAACAGCTCAGGAGAAGGACCTGAGCGGCCCACCACACCAGTCACTGTCAACAGAGGCTGCTCACCAGAGGAAGAGACTGCTAGGAGGCCTGCTAAGGGAGGGGGGGGGGGGGGGGGGGGGGGAGTGAACTATCGATTAAAAAAAAGTATAAGAACCAGCAGAAGACTACAGGGGGGAATAGGAAGAGGGCGAGACTGAGAACAGAAGTAATCTAAGGCTGCATGGAGGAGAGGCTTTCGTTCTATCAGTCTGAAAGCACAAAGGGAGAGGTCATCTGGGAGGGAGTGGGCGGGGGGTGGGGGGGGAGGTGGAAGCAGAAAGAAACAAGCCTGTCACAACAAACACACCACAAACTTGCCTGGCTCTTCTATTTATGCATTTATTTTTGCGAGCAGTTTAGGTTAAATTCTGGAGTTAGCTCAGCCGCTCACCAGGCAGAGCGGAGCACAGCATGCACTGAAAGGACTTCCCATTTATCCCGAGCAAGCTACCTGCTCTCCACCCGTCCTGCTTCTGACCGCACACGCCTCGGAACATCAGAGGGACCCGCTCCCTTACAAATCCAGCTACGTGACACAAGCGTTCCGCGGGCAGCGCCGTCCCCAGCACCCGAACGAAGAGTGCCCCCTCACGCCTCTGCCTGTTCCTGGGAATAACGGGGATCACCTCAGACACCGGGGCTCGCGGTACTCCACACCGCCCGCCCGCTAGCGCGGCTGAACGACAGGCTGAACGACAGGCACCGGGGGCACTCCCCCACCCCGCCAGAGGAACCCACCCGGGCCCCGCCGCGGAGGGGGCAGCGCCGCGCCGCCCCGTCCCTCCCGCCTTCCGCTCGCTCACCTCCCGCCGCAGCGCCACTCCCTCACCGCCCTTACCCGCCCCGGGCACGTCCGTCCGTCCGTCCGCGCTGACAGCCACCGAAGCAGCGCTTCGTGCGCAGAGAAAGGCGCAGCCTTCCAGGGATGCCCTCGCCCCGCGACCAGCCTGCGCTGAGAGGCAGCCGGGCGGGGTGGAGCCGGCGGGGGGCGATGTCCGCCACCTCCCGCCTACCTGACTGGGCGGCGGCAACGGCCGCGCCAAGCAGCGCCACGCACGAGCCAAGCCGGACCGGACCGCGACCCGCCACAGCCAATGAATCAGCAGCAGCCGCGGCGCCCCAGCCCACGTGACGCGGCCGGGCCAATGGGCAGCGCGGGCGGGAGCGGTCCCGCGGGCGGCCGCAGGTGCGGGAAGGGATGGGGTTCGTCTCTGTCTCCGTGAGGCGGCCCGGCTGGCGGGGCGGGCTCCGCTTCCCATTGAGGGCTGGTGTGCGCGTCCTCGGCCGTCGAGGGGAGGGGAGCAGGGAGCTGCGTGGCTTCTGACAGGCAGAGCAGCAAGAGGGAGTAGCCCCCGTGGGTCACTTGCTCTGCAGGAGCACACGCGCCTCAAGGGCGGCATCAGGTCTGGAGGACGGGAGGCTGAGCAGGATACCCTGGCACGGCTGGGAGCGGAGGGGCCAGCAGGAGTAGGCCTGAGGCCCCTTACTGGGAGCCACTGCCAGTGGGGCCCTGGGCAGACAGACCTGCTCCTGGAGAGGACAGTGAGAGGCGCTGTCGCAGCTGCCAGGAGGTGAAGGGCACTGTCTTAAAACTGCAGGGACTGTGTGTCCTCTTGCACCATTTCAGTTCCTGTGAACTGCAGCTTGTTTGAAACAGTGAGAATCTTCAGAGATATGTGAATTCAGTACCTCGCCCTGCTGCTTGCAATTATCAAAGCACAAGAAATTATAGAACCATTGAGGGTTGCTAGGAATCCGGAGATACCGAGACCTGCTGCAGCAGGGTCAGCTAGGGCAGGTTGCTCAGGACATCAGTTGGGTCTTGAGATGTCCAAGGATGGACACTCCATAACCCCTCTGGGCAACCTGTCCTGGTGTTCGATCACCCTCAGTGCAAAAAAACTAATCTTTTTCTCCTGTTGAGTGGAAGTTCTCTTCCTTCGACTTGTGCCCATTGGCTCTTGCCCTGTCACTGGACACAACTCCATCACCTGTAACCCCACTATCAGTTATTTATACACATTGGTGAGTGCACCCTGAGCCTTCTCTAGGCTAAGCAGTCACAGATCGCTTAGTCTCTTCCCATACCTCACGTGCACCATCTTCATGGCTTTTAATCATCTTAGTGGCAATCAAGTGCTGTAGTGAGTGACATGAATTAATTTTCAAACCAGCACTAGGAAGCACGTCTTACACGCCTGTCCAGTGAAGTCACCAGCCTGCTGCAATACCCATGGTCAACTATTACAGTGGATCCTTGCTAGTGCTTTGGTATTTACTCTTGAACATCAGCCTTTCTGAGTGGTTCATATCTGTTTGTCTTCTTGCACTCAGATACAGGTTGTGTGCAGGTAAGGGCACCTGTAAAACCACGGGTTTTCATCTCTTTCCAGGCAGAATTGCGGTCTTGGACAGTGCTGTTTTCCCCAGCAATGGTCGAAAAAATCTATCAGTGCTGTCATCTTAATCCCAAAAGTACAGAACTAACACTTACACATCGTCCTTATGATCGCAGAAGTGAATAAACGCAGCAAGTTGGGAACCTCCCATCTCCTGCTAATTCTACTGCGACTGAAAAGGCAGAATGACTCAGGCTTTTGTTCGTTTTTCTTAGCCTTCAAAAAAAATTAGCATTCAAATTCCCTCTAAAAGAAAGAAGCCTCATGTAGCCAATACCCCACTTCCACCACATCTCCTGTGCTTTGTCCTTTAAGGAAAGATTTTAGTGCTTTTATACCAAATGCAGAAGGGACAAAAAAAAAGAAAAAAAGAAAAAAAGCAAGCAAACCAGAAACCACAGCTAGACTGAAGAAACAGAATTGTAGGTTCCCTAGGACCCGATGGTCTCCTGAGGTCCCTTCCAACCCCTATGATGCTGTGATTCTGTGATTTTATCGAGATTCTTAATTTAGTTTCTAACAATTATTATTAGCGAAAATGCAGAATTAGTAGCTATTCAGTAACAGCAACGTGGCTGAGATTGCAGTGGAAGAAATGCAGTGCTCTTTCCTGTTGAGATGTGGAACCTCAGGTGCACAGGCCCCAAGCGTAGATAAGGGCGTCGCACAATCTTTTTTCCATTTCTCCTGTCGTTTCATTTTCTGTCTCTTCATGCACATCATTAATGCCTCTTCCCCCTGATAGAGACAGCAGTGGGAATTGTTTTCAAAGGCAAAGGAGTTCAGCTGAGGGAAGAGGCAAGGCAGTGCAGGCACTCACACTGCAACTGGCCACAATGAGGATGGAGCTTCCTCTGCAGCAGCTGCCCTCTTACAGCTCAGCCGCTGTGGCATCAGCCCAGGGTTTAGTAACACAGAGCCTAGCGACTGCATTTGCAATTAAAGCACAAATTCTGCAGAAATTAATTCTGCCGGTCCTCACCAAATCTTTAGATTCATGTTTGGTTAGTGGCTGCCTGGGGTTTGGCAAGCAAAAGCAAAGCAAACCAAAACAGAACAACAACAAAACCCTCTTCACTGTAGCTAGAACAGGGGGAGGAGGGTGGTTAAAAAAACAACCAAAAAATCCAAAACCCACAGTCTTGCAAAGGAACATTCTTACAGAGTGGAGAGCTTTGTACTTCTTTCCAGATGCATGATGGTTTACATGGAAGGCAACAGAGGGTTGGAGGAAAACTATGGGGAAACTCCACTTGCACACAAGTGGAATAGTTTCTGAGATCCTCCTCGCCTGTAGTAGCGGTAGGAGAATCCACCTTCTCCAGCTCAGCATCTTCTCTTTCACTCAACTTCTGAAAAAGCTGCCGCCTTTTCAGCTGGAGCTCAAAGCTCTTAGCACTATTTCTGTGTTTAAAAAAGCTAGTTATTTCCTGGTCTTTCTTACAGTAATTGTGTCATTATAATTAACTTTCTTTCAATAAGGTTCATAGTCTTGCATATCCCTTAGAGTGATTTTTTTCCCCCCTTTTGGTAAATCATTTCAGCTTTTCAAAAAAAGATCAAACTTAGGCATTATTCCAGCATCAGCCACGTGAGAGGTCAGTATCACCTCTCTCCATCACTCACCTTTTAAATATGGCATAGAGCCAACATAACTCCACAAGAGCAGTTATGTCCTTTACTGGCACTTTTCTCCGCTAAAACTTCTTTGGAATCACAAATTTCTAGCATATACTCCTTTTTTCTTTATGTGTGACCTTCAGTCTGTGTTCCTCTCTCTACAGACTGACTGTTCTGAAACACCTTTTAATAATAAAAGAAAAAAAATCCAAGTAAACTCATGCCTGTGCTGACTTGCCACTGCTTTAAAATCTGAACCAGCACTGACCCCATCCAATATGTGCTTATTAATGCGTTTAATCTCACATAAACACAGTACAGACATTACATGGAACTTGCAGTTATTTTGATGAGCCAAACCTGTAGTCTAATTTAAAAACTGATTTGCAATTGTTGGATAAACCCTAATTCCCTTAAAAATGCTAAGTGATACTTAAGCTTTGAATAAACCCATGCCTCTATTTACTGTCTGTGGTTAAAATGAACAGCACGCTCTGACAGCCAGCAAATACCAGTAATCAGATTCTCAATTACCCCAAAACCAGCAGTTACCTATCAATCAATTTTAACTTCTGAAAAGAAAGAATAAATTGCCCACAATACTTGTAATCTGTGCTTTACATTATTAGATTACTCCTGTGCCAGTCTTTATGTTCTTTTGCCCACCCGTGGCAAGCTATCTAGTCCTCTTACCTAATCCTATTGTTAATGTGCTAGCACAGCATCCCTTTTTCTTGGTATTTTGATCACAGGATAAAATCTTTTCAGCTTGTGTGCTTCACCCTGATTTATGGAGCATCTTTTCTTTTCCTGGAACAGTCCCTGTTTCTGGGAGGAATGGAGGGGAAAAAATAAACCCTCAAAGGTTGCCAGTTCTTGTATGCAAAGCAAGAAGAGAGGGACAAGCAAGCTTCATTCTAACAAAATCCAGGTATTGTTTTCTAAATGTTATGATGGGTATGAAACAGCTTTACTCCCGCAAAACTACTCATGAGTCACAGGCATGACGCCCTACTTTATTTTCTGGTTATGATTCTGCCATACTTCAGCAAAATAATCTGCAGTGCCTGCCAAGCTGAGCATCAGTAACAGCAAAGAAATGCACTCCATGCCACTGAAATGAGGTACCTTTGAGCATGTAGGTCAAAGCCTTATCAGAACACCCTGTTCATCCTCTATGTTTGAAAAGCCACAGCAGCTGGTGGAAATCAGGAGTATTCCTAACTGCCCTCAGCAATAGCTCTTCCAGGTTACGGATGCTGTATGTTACAGGCTGAGAAACAGGCAAGCCTAGTTAGCTTTTACTGCACGGGTTCTGCTGTGGAAGCTGAGGCAGTTGTTATCTTTCCAGGGACTCTACAGAAGGGAAGGAAGGACGGACCTTGAGTTCAGTTCTACCTTCAGACATCGGGCTCAGAAGTGCTCACAGACTTGCACTGAAATCCAAGTGTCCCTGAAGTTGTCTATAAGGAACTGGCGACTCTGAGGCTGGGGGAAAGGAAATCTCTCCTCTGAAAGTGAGTATCCCCAGACTTCCTAGCAAGGGCAGCTGTCTCTCTGCAACTCCTCTGTTCTCTTTTCACAGATCCATATTCTTCACTTTGATGGGAAGACCTGCTTAGCATGTTAATATTGGCGTGTCTTGCAGGTATTGACACAGAACGTTTGATTGTGATAGGCTGTACTTCACCCACTGCCCGGCTCAGTCTGTGTTCTCTCTCTCTCATAGCTCAGGTCTTCCTGAGAGTAGTGCAGTCTCTCCTGGGGAAATAAACCAGCACAGGCTCAGACAGGCAGAGACCACAAAGGCAGGACATGAAAATAATTCCTTATTCCCTTAGACATGAGAGAGATGATGTTTTTGGCTACTCATTCTCTGGTCCTATTAAAAAGTCTGTCATCTTATGCTCAACCCTTAGAGCGGGTTGTGAAGCTTCAGTCTAGCATAGAGATTATAGTATTTTCCTTCCTTAGTAGTGGCAAGCACGTAGTGTACAGCAGGTATCACTCTTTGTCAGAAACATGTTTGCTGTTAGAAGATTCACAATCACTTGTTTACTGCTGCAGAGAGTATCTTAATCAACCAGGGCTGCTACTCTTGAGAAATAGCATCATTGAACCATCATGCAACTCACCATTAAAAAATTATTACAATACTTTCTGTGAGGCATCATTTGCAGTGAGAGACAATTTCTTCTGTTAGAAAAACCAATATAATCAGATGGGCAAACTAACAGTCCCACAGCCCTTCTTCTGGTCTGAAGGAGAAGTTACATCCTCAAAGCTAAGGACAATTTGAATGAGATTTTAACGTGATTTAAGCAGTTACATGGTTTGGAAGAAAAGGTGGCTGATACCTGTAAAGCAGAGATGGATATCAGAAAGACATAACGCTGTGTGAGGTTGGTAGCTCCAAAAAAAAAAGCAAAGTAGTTTACAGATCTACTCTGTAGAAGGAGTAAAGGGTAAACCAAGGGCAGGAAGTATGCAGCAACAGTATATTCTACAAACCCAGCTTTCTTTTCAGTCGGTGGTTTTCAGTATGCAGTGCAGATCTGAACTGCACTTGCCAGACTCTTCTGGTTAAAGTAAATACTTTGAGGGTCATGAGAGAGGTGAAAGGAGCACTTCTCTGAAAATGCTGACAGTATGACAGTATGGAGGTGTTGGTTCTGTGCTGACTGCACAGTGGCAATTTGGATTCTTCTAAATTCATAGACCATCACACCCACTTGTACAAAACCAGCAACTGTCTAACCTAGCCTGTACAGATACTGAACCTGTATGGATACTGTAACCACAACAAGCATTCATTTAGAGGATGTTCCTCTAGGGTCATCACATTTTTGGGGACTTGCTATATTACAAAAGCAAGTACATGCTGTTTATAGTACATGGGTAGTTGTCACATAGCATGAATAGTGGTGAGTGTATGGAAGAAATATGCAGACAAGAATTAATTGCTATCTATAGTGAAAGAAAAGATCCTTGGTGGAAAGGAATTGCTTCCTTCTCTCCAGACTCTTAAAATCATAACCATTTCCATTTCTGTTAGGTACTTAAAATACCAAATGTAACTTTAGAACTCATCTCTCATTTAACCTCCAATGAAAATTTTGCTCTGTAATGGGTTTGCTGTTTTAAAAAAGTCTTTTTCTATCCTCAGTTGGTATAAAACCACAGCTCACTGAAGCCCGTATGCAACATAGTGGCTTTTAACCACCTCCAGCTCTGGAGAGGTTCCTTTGATAAAATTCAATATACTTCCACTACAATCAGGTTTTTTAGCCTCTTTGTGAGTAATATTTCTTCAAAGAAATAATATTTCTGCTTGGACTAGAATAGGGCTCAGAAAGAGCTATTAATATTTAAGTAAGTGCTGTTTGAATGGCAAAGGACCTTTCATCTGGAGGCCTCAGATATTCCTGGTCAGCTTCAAATCCGACTCTTGAGTTCAGCAGAGTATGTTTAAGCTGCCTACTGTGTCAAAGAGAGAGGACCACACACTGTTTTATCTTCTGCATGATGGGAACTCAAGTGCTCCAGAGGCCAAACAATCTCAGCAGAGAGACACTATGGAGAACAAGGGTGATGTGTACAGGAATCCTGCTGGCCAACACAAGGATGGGAGGTCAGAACTTTTTACCAGCAGCTGACGAGTATTCATTCCTGCTCCTTTGAAGGGGGCTGCCCCCGTCTTAGAGGGCTTGCTAATAAATCCAACAGGCTGAACTTGCCTACCTGCAGGCCTTTCTTCACTGGGGGTTGGGCACTAGGATCATCAAAGATCATTTCACAGTATGGAAAAGTTTGTCTCTGCAGCATTGGAAACCTCAATAGGTAGCATGCAGCCTTACTTCAGTCTCTTGCATCAGAGACTATACACATATGGAATTGATAATTTTATTTTATACTCAGGAAGGAGTTTTTTGGACCCCACCAAGGTCTTTCTTTGGAAGGGAAAAAACACTTCTCTTAGTTCACTCAGGTCAAAAACTCCGTCCATTGACTCTGCCACCTCCTAATATGAGCAGCATTGTGTTTCCAGGTCAGCACTGTTCCTGAGATTCTCCTTGGCAACTTGTTCTCAAACAGCTGAATTGGACATCAGAACAAGGGACAGAGGTGGGTGCCACCAGGTTTGAGCACCATGAAGCTCCCTGTGTACCCCTGCCAAACACATGACAACCATTGCCAAATCAGAGTAAAACAAAACCACTGCCACAAGAACATACTGTAGTCAAGCCTATAGTTTGGAAAGCTAAGCTAGAAGTCGAATAACAGGTACATTTAAACCATCAAATCTGAAAAGGCCCTCCAGTGACAATAGGCCTGATATGCTAGTTCTCAAACTAGGCTGGGCTTTGTGAAGGGAGCGAAGTTCAAGCAGCTCAATAACATAGATAATAGGCAGCTTTATGGAATCATAGTATACATCTCCTAACAAAACTAAAAGGCCTTATCTGTATTCATCAAAAAAATATGATTTTAGTATTTAAAAAGAACATAGCAGTCATAAATTGGCATCGGCTTGACAGGGATGTAATTGTGAAACAATTCACAGTACTGGTTTTATGATTAGTGTGGGTGGAAGCACTACGCCTGAAGTCTCCTCATGAGAGGCATAATTAATGCTAAGGTGCTTCTTTCTGGCAAGAGCTTATTACTAACTTCTTGCCACTTTTGCATATCTTCAAGAAGAATTGGATTACACGAGAGGGATCGAAAACAAAACTGGTAATATCCCTATATCTTATAACTCAAGTTCCTGGTAAGTAGGTTATCATCTTTTAATAAATCCATTATGATAATGACCTATGTTCTCTGAGCTTGTAGAGTACAACATCCAGAAAAAAAAGCTCAACATACAAGAAAAGAGCTCTAAGGTATTCCAAATGAAGTTAAGGAACTTTTGCTCTCTGTTTCTTTTTTTTATTTAACATAGGCCTTGGCAGTAGCTCCAGATATTGAAGTTTCATTGTGTGAAGTATGAAGTTCAAATAATGGGGAATGCCCCGTCCTGAAGCATGTCAAGGGAAAGACACCACAGATATCAGTCCCAAGGGGGAGGTATAAAAATGCCCTAGAAAGTCTGTTCCCAAATCTTGCCTTGTGAGTGTGAAAAAATCCTCCATCATTTGCAGTAAGCAAGTAAACTCTGGTGAATTCCTGATGTGCATGTCCTGTCACTGTGCTACCCTGATTGGTTTCAGGTCATATCACATCAAATACAGGAATATAATATTTAAACTTCATTTTCTTGCCATCTTTACAGAAACAACGAA
Source organism: Laterallus jamaicensis coturniculus (assembly GCA_022605575.1). Lineage (NCBI taxonomy): Eukaryota > Metazoa > Chordata > Aves > Gruiformes > Rallidae > Laterallus > Laterallus jamaicensis. The sequence continues at coordinate 75,908,859 of JAKCOX010000001.1, read as the reverse complement.
GGCAGAAAAGCACGTTGTGCTGGGAGGACATAAGGCTGCAGATACCAGCACAACTTCATGGTTAAGAACACCTCTCAGACTTTCAGAGTGGACAGGTCACCCTTCCTTTCTCTCATCTGAATAGCGACACAAAATGGTGGGCTTGCTGCAAGCCAAACCAAACCTAATGTTTCAGGAAGCCTAACTACCTCAAACCTCAGATCTCCAGCATTTATACTCCAAGTCTGAAGCATATAGCCTCAAGCTTCCTTTAGAGACTCTTTGAACCATGGAAGCTTTGGCTAGCCTGTCAAATGCTCACTTGAAACTCACGGCCAACATGTTGTGGGTTAGTCCTGGTAGGCAGCTGAGTCCCACACAGCTCCTCCCTCCCAGTGGGATCGGGGAGAAAACAGAAAGGGTAAAAGTCAGAAAACCCATGGGTTGAGATAAAGACAGTTTAACAGGAAAAGCAAAAGCTGTGAACACAAGCAAAGTGAGACAAGGAGTTCATTCACACTTCCCACCAGCAGCCATCACCAGGAAAACAGGGCTCCATCATGTGTAACAGTTACTTGGGAAGACAAACACAGCAACTCTGAACACTCTTTCTCCTTCTTTTCCCCAGCCAGTGTTTTTCCAGTAATATGCTATGGAATATCCCTTTGGTCAGTTGGGGTCAGTTGTCCCCACTGTGTCCCTTCCCAACTCCAGGTACACCCGCAGCCTCCTCGCAGAAAGGAGCAGAAAAGGCCTCAGCTCTGTGGAAGCCCTGCTCAGCAGTAACTACACCATCCCCATGTTACCAACATTTGTTTGGTCACAAATCCAAAATATAGAATCATACCTGCTGCTATAAAGAAAATTAACTCTATCCCAGTCAAAACCAGTATGCATGAGGACAAGATTAGGCCAGTTAAAGACATGTCTGCATGCTTTTTGCTTGCAAGAAGACTGTATTTTGCCAGCTTGCTAAGTCAGCCAGAAGTTAGTTGGCCAAGATAGTATTATCATGAAGATGAACCCTAGGAACTATACTCACATATGTGAGTAGTTCACATGCAATCTGCAGGATAGTGTAACTATCAGTAAGAAGATATAGATGAAGCTCCATAGAATCATAGAATGCTCTGGGTCTGAAGGGACCCCAAGGATCATAGAGCTCCAACCCCCCTGCCACAGGCAGGGCCACCAACCAACAAGCCTGGATCTACACAAGGTTGCCCAGGGCCCCATCCAACCTAGCCTTGAAAACTTCCAGGGATGGGGCATCCACCACCTCTCTGGGCAGCCTGTTCCAGCACCTTGCACCTCACCACTCTCTGTAAAAAACTTCCCCCTAATATCTAATTTAAACCTTCCCTCCATGTGTTGGATTGCAGGAGCAGAGACGTTTCATAGTTCTGAAGATATCTCCAGACATTTCCTGTGTTTGGGAAGGGTTCAGCCAGTTACAAAATCCACTGAAATGCTCTTGCTCCAAGACCCAATTGGGACTTACTCTTATTTTCCTTGCTTGCATGTTTTGAGACACATAAATATCTTTGGGAACAGGCTTTGCAAGCCTTGCATTTGGTATCAGAAAAAACCCCAAATGTAGGGTTTCAGTACTAGCCACAACAGTTCTAGCTAGTACTGAAAAATCACAGGAATGGTGGCATAAAGTCAGTTTCTTGGCTGAGAAACTGACTCAGAGGTCTCCAACACTGATGGATGACACCAGGAAGAATTTGTGTCATGATAACTACTCACAAGCAACATACTGGGTGACAGCCAAGAAACGTGGAGGAAAGATTGCTGAAGCTGGGAGGTACAATGTGCTCTAGTACTAAATAGTAGGAGAGTGAAGAGAGCAAGTGAGTCAGACATCAAACAAGTGATAGGTGGAGCCCTAAATAAATTTAATCAGACAGCAAAAATCATGACAAATTTTGAAGAAGAGTGAAAGGAAAATGCCAAGAGGCTGGAAATGAAGTAAAGGTGGAGAGAGAGCAATGGATTAAAATTGATTTAATTTAAAAATGAAACCATAGGGGGGAAATTTATCATAGAACTGTGGAAAAGAGAGAAGGAGCTCTCTATTTTCCTTCATTCAGCATGCAATCTGGGCAACTCAGCTTCAAAGCACAGAAGATTATTTGTAGCCACAATGACAGGTATGGTTATTTGAGCTGATACTAAGCTTTTCTGTGTCACCCACCCACTGCCACACCACTGGAGCAAACAGGGTGGGGCTGAGGCACAGATTCAAAGGGTCTTGCCCAAGGAGTCCATGGTGAAGCCAGGAGCCAAAACCAGCTGGTACTTGAGAAAACATGAACTGAAAACCACTGATACTCGAGACTATTCTTTCTCGCTCCTGCATGACTGTGGCCTACATACTGTCTAGATCATGACTAGACTGGTCATCCCCAAGCAGCTAGCATTAGGAGAAGACCAGGGCTTTGTGAGTCAGTATTTAGAGCTGTGGATGGGACCCAGACACATGCATATGTGCCTGGATGCCTGTTTATTTTCAGCAGCTCTGTGACTTTCACCAAAGACTGCTGCATAGTGTTTGCGCTGGTAAGATCAATCTTCTAAGAGCTGATTGACTTCAATGGTTTCAGAGCTCTGCTATATACGTGCTAAGGATCACTATACCTTCCAGTGCTGCAGAGAGCATATACTGTTAGGTGTGGAATGAGTTCCTGCTGGGAGATGAAGACATTGCAGCCATGCTCATGTTGCTGTGTATAAGGAATAACAAGCCTTAGTAAGAGATGTGGCTGACCAGTGAGCTTCAGTGCCACGCAGACACAGCTTTGGGGATCTAAACTGGTGCTAGCTGAGAAATGCTTCGTATGGGCAGCAAAGACAGTGATGGAGGACTTGTAACTTGGAATCAATCATGTTACCTTCTTTTTTTTTTTCTTTCAACTTGTTTCCATTCTTGTAAAGGTGTGTACAACCTGTGATTCAGAAACTCACACAGCTTGATTTGAAGCGGAAGCTGTCCTTTCAATGCAGTAGTTGTTGTGTTGTGTTAACCCTGGTAGGCAGCTAAGCACCACACATGGTCGTTCGCTTCCCCCTCCCATTCCCAGTAGGGCAGGGGAAAAGGAAAAGAAGAGTAAAAGCAATAAAACTTGTGGGTTAAGACAAAAATTGTTTAATAACAATCAACAAAAGAGAAGTGGAAGAAGAGAATGAACAGAAACTGAATGGTGCAAAGGCAATCACTCACCACCTCCCATAGGTGGACCAATGCCAGCCCAGGAGCACAAGAAAAGCAGTTCATCTCCCTAAACCCTCTCTTGTCAGCTTTGTTTCTGAGCGTGATCTTATGTGGCATAGAATATATCTTTGCTTAGTCCAGGTCACTTGCCAGGTTATGTCCCCTACAAACCCCAAATCTATCCACTGCTTGGGGAATATGCAGAGAGAGAAACCAAGGAGGCCATGATGCTGACAAACACTGTTCAGCAATAGCTAAAACATCAGTGTATTATCAACAGTGCTTTGGTCACAGATCCAGATCCAGGACAAAGCATTGTACGAGCTGCTATGAAGAGAATTAAGTCCTTTCCAGCCAGATTCAGTACACCACATGACATGAATGTTACCTTGAGAGGTCTGTGTTGGAAAGATGCTGCTTAACATTAGTCTTCCAGAACACCTCCCGTGCCACGTCTGTTCAGCTCACCAGGCTTCATACTCAGCATCTCTCTGAACTAGTTTCCCTATTGTGTCCTAACAAGAACAGATGACAACAGAATTCTGAATTTAATGTAAATGCAAAACATTTTTTGAGTCATAGAGCTGTTTAAGCTTCTGAAACACTGGTATGACCTCAGAAAGCACTAAAAATTCTGTATTCTGAAAAGGGGTTAATCTAAATCCTACATTTAGGCAATGAGTTGAACAGTTGATGTATGTCTGTCTGCCCTAGAGGGACAGGGGACGTGAGAATGGCACTCATTGCCTAGTGGAAACTTGTCTGTCTGCAATTTGGTGAAACAGCCTCTGTAGGTGCCCTTTCCAATCCTTCTTCCCTTGACTCTAAGCAGCAGGGAGAGCTGAATACCCTAGGCTTGGCTTTTGTATGGTTAAGGAAGATGAATCATGCCTCTCACCTTTCTGTCACCCCCAGCTACATATAAAGATAGAAGACTTTTCTGTTCATTGATGCTTTTGTTCAAAGGCTCATCAGCAAAGGCAGTTACTGGGGAAAAAAGAGAACAGCAAGCCAGATACATGGGGCAGGAGAAATTGCATTTTCTACAACGTGCTTAGCAATGAGGATTGTCCCAGTTTTGGGGCATTTGTAATCACAAACTGAATGAAAAACTCAGGGTCACACACCATGTGATAGCGAGCAGATATGCAACCAAGGGAGAAGTAAGTCCAAATCTTACCCTCCAAGAAGAGGAGAGTAGTATTAGATTGACTTGTGGATGACTGTCCCCCCTCCTCCCTGCCCCACTGTCAGGGATATCGCAATGCTTAAAAAGGATCAGGGTGTGTTGTACAGCTTACAACTTTCCCATCCCAAAGGGAGGGAAACTTTTGCTTAAGTTGTGATGTAAAGAGTAGGAAGCTGCAGTTTTGTTAACTCATTGATTTGTTGCAGCAAAAACATCTATTTTTTTGGTTTTGCCTATCCATCAATGCCAAGTTTAACTCACAGATACTTAAATCGAACAGTTTGGGCTTTTCAGCTAGTAGATTCATACACAAAGATTTTATATCCAATCTACAGAGCAGTCATCCACTCATCTGCTTGCCAAATATGATCATTTACCAACCACGCTAATGCACAGTGTCTGGGTACTCCCTCATGTATGGCAGTGGCAGATTTACAAGTGCTAGCTGTCAGAAACAACTACAGGATACATCTGACAATAAATAAGAAAAGTCTTGAAGATGTTAGTTAAAACTAGCTGATAAAAAGGTTTGTGTGTGTCCTGGCACATTCTCACTACTGCAGCCTTTCCTTGCCCACCTACCATCTCCTTGTCCAGACTGGTCTGTTCTGTACTTACCCTTTTCACTCTGGAGAAGGTTGTTAGAATTACAGCTGGGAAGGAAACATGGAAATCAGAAGGGATAGCAGTAAGCTTCAGGAAAATCCTGACAGTTGAAGATCTACCCCAGATTAAGGTTCACTTCATCACTGAAGGCTCACCGCGGAGCAGATGTCCAGAACAGTGAGCTCCCCATCGGCAAGACTCAGTATTGAGACATTTCCAGTAGTCCACACTACAGGGAAATAGTCACTTTGGAAAAAAATGTCTTGAAAGAGATCAGAAAACATGAGGAAACTTCTTGTAGATGTCGCTCATCAACAGCAACCTACCAGAGTCTGGTTTACAAGAGTATCACACTACAGAGCAGATACTGTAACAATTCAAATATAAACATCAAGCTGGTGTTTGTTGAGCAGAACTAATGGCAATACCAGTCAAGCAATTTCATTTCCCAGGCGTTTCAGAAAGTGACTTGTGCACCCAGGGAGGCTGGGTGCATGGGGTCAGTGACAGCTCTTCAACGGTAGGTCATAGAAGCAAAGAGCAGCATCAACGTAGTCTTGGCACATTTGCTCTGTTAGGTACCTTGCTGAGAGTGAGAAGCATAAGGAGGACACTTGGAGTAATTGGAATAACTATAACCTTTCCAGCAGGTGTAGCTGCAAGGCAGAGTAAAGATGTTTTGGATCTAGTCCCTTGCAGAGACACAGAGGCCAAGGACCTGCAGTAGGCAGGCAGGACACACGAGATGCTCACCTCAGACTTCTAGGCCCTCGGAACAGATCAGAGTCTCTCGACAGCAGCAGTAAAATAAGATATCCAAGAACAGATCTGAAGGGAAGATGGAACATATTACAGAAGCAAACCTTCCATCTCTCAGCCCAAACATGCCTTACTAGCAGCTGTGGCCCTAGACTGCCTACTGCCACTGCTCCAGCAGAAAAACCTGCTTTACTGTGCTCTCAGAGCACTAGCAGAGACTTGCTTTAGAAGACGATGTACACATAGCCTCTCTACTGCAAAGGCTGGATATACATTCAGATCCCTGCGCTCACCTGTAACAAAAGCTAAAACAGAGGTCCTGCCCCCATGTCTCCTCAAGGTTCCCACAAATGAGTATGCAGTGCTCCTTGGGATGAGAGAAGTCACTCTCCACTGAAGAACTGAATCTGTTTTAAGAATCTCTACTTCCTAATTAATGGGAATACCTGCAATGGTTAGTTCCCTTTCTTCTGTGAGATAAGGGACTTGACTTAAGCTATGGCATTACAGAGCAGTGTCTGTGGTAACTGTACCTCAGGAATACAGAAGGGACTATTTTCACAGATGATGCATTTTTATTAAAAACCAGTTTTGAGGTTTGTTTTCAACAACTCAGAACTTAAAAAAAAACCCACCCGCCATTCCTACAAAAGAAGCAAGAGAGACCTGAAACAAATTATCAATTTGATTAAATTCTGTTGTGGCAAATATATCTTTGCCCAATGTAAAGAAAGGATGGAGAAGATGTACATTTACTGCTTGTGTCCATCAAAAGTCTCCTGCAGGCCCAGGCAACAGCGGCAGAATTTGCGTTCAGGGCCTGACCTCACTGTCCCTCTCTACTCAGCCCTTTGTCCCTCTCTACTCTGCCCTCGTGAGGCCCCACCTGGAGTACTGTGTCCAGATCTGGGGCCCCCAATACAAGAAAGATGTGGAACTGTTGGAGAGGGTTCAGAGGAGCCATGAAGATGATTAGAGGGCTGGAGCACCTGCCCTACAAAGAGACGCTGAGGGAGCTGGGCTTGTTCAGCCTGGAGAAGAGAAGGCTGCGGGGGGACCTCATTGCAGCCTTCCAGTACCTGAAGGGAGCATACAAACAGGAGGGGAATCAACTTTTGAAAAGGGCAGATAATGGCAGGACAAGGGGGAATGGATTAAAGCTGAAGGAGGGAAGGTTTAGATTGAATATTAGGGGGAAGTTTATTACAGAAAGATTGGTGAGGTGCTGGAACAGGCTGCCCAGATTGGTGGTGGATGCCCCATCCCTGGAAGTGTTCAAAGCCAGGTTGGATGGGGCCCTGGGCAACCTTGTGTAGATCCAGGCCTGAGGTTGGTGGCCCTGCCTGTGGCAGGGGGGTTGGAGCTCTATGATCCTTGGGGTCCCTTCCAACCCTTGCCATTCTATGATTCTATGAAACCCAAGGGGAAAAGAAAGTAGCAGTTTGCACCTTGGCATCACCCCTGGATTTCTGCAAGCATGTTACAAAATTTCATCCCAGATTCATTTTATCTCCCAAACACTTCTTAGGCCATCCCATTCCCATCTCTAAACACCCTTGTGAACACACCAGCAAAATAACGCTCGCTGTTTAAAAGATTTATACTTAGCTCAGCCCTTTCCTCTGGTTATTTAGCTTGGCATTTTTTCAATCAATGCTCTGAGGCACTGTGAAAATGGGGGTTGTGTCAAGTTCATGTTTTCCTCAACACCTGTACTATGCTGCCATTCCTTCTCTTCACTGAAGGCTGAGGTGGGGAAGGAAGAGAGAAGGAATAAAGGTTTTGCTAGCCTTCACCTCCAGCAACACATCAAATGGTCCCAAGCTATAATAAGACAGTGGGGACTATTTTCAAGCCAACAACTTTCCCTTTTGTGAGAAACAGGTAGCTGATTTAGCAGGGTAAATATGAGAAAACCAAAGCCTCTTCATTAAACCAAATTATCAATCTAGCATTAAATCTGAGATATGAGCAGAAGGTCAGGGCTAAGGGTCAAAAAGGAATGTCCTGCTAATGTTCTGGCTTCACAAAAAATCAGCAAGATCAGAAGACCCCACCAGAACAGGAATAACTGTTGTTTCCTAGAATTAATATGCACTGACCTGAATGTGCATAGAGCCCCACGTCCACAACGAGGAGACTTTCTGCAGCTGCAGGATCAGCTGCCTCCTGAAAAGAGAAACCCCTGTGCTTGAGTGATGGCTTTATCTTGCACAAGGCGCAGGTTCCCCTGTCAAGCAGCACCCGTTAAGAGATCCTCACAGATAACCCCATTTCTCCAGGTCTTGGTCTGTCAGCTCCTTGTTCTGGCGTTCAGGTTGGGTGAGCATCCCAATGCACAATTCATAAGCACTGTTGTCGTGCTCAGATTAACTGTGGAGGGCTTTACCAAGGGGAGATTCCGCTGCATTAAAAAATGTACACCATCATTATTTATTAAGTAAAAATCCACTCTCTTTAGCTTTCACTGCACTGAGTTTAGGAAGGATATAAATTCTGAACCTGCCTCGCACTCGTGCTCTCTTGAGTGCTGAAAATGTATTGTCAAACACTGCCATGATACCCATCTCTTTGAAGGGGGATGTCAAAGCAAACACGCTTGCACTGAGGAAGCAGCTGGACCACCAAACCACTGCATGGCATCAGCAGTACAACAGGATACTGGCAAAAACAGTGTCCTTTGCCTCTTTCCATGGGATTTTGCCCACCTGAGATATACTCAGGTCTTGTCTGTGTCCCGTTTTATTAACCACGACGTTCGTCGTCTGGCTTCATTCCCAGCGAGGGGAAGCTGAACCAAGCCACCCATGGCACGTTCCAGCTACTTTCTCTCTTGTGCTGAACAAGGGTTTGATTACTATGGTAACTATCCAGTTGTTAGAGGATTAGGGTAGCAAATCACTTTGGGTAATTATTTCTTGATTTCCTCAAATCCGAAGCAACTCTTGCTTACGCTGCTCTCTCTACCTGTGTTTTAGGGAGCTGAGATACTCACTAATTGCTGAACCTCTACATAGCCAAGCCTGCAAAAGGGAAAACAAAAACCAACCCTGCAACTGGCGAGAAGCCCACATCCCATATTGTCCAAAGGATCTCTGCCACACGCAGGCACAAGGCTACATGGGTTTTCCAGGTTTCTGGCATAACCTTGGTTTTCAGATCAGACTACAGAAATTCAGACTGAGAATCAAAGCCAGACACCTTGAAAAAGAAAAAGCTCTAGTGCATACAGCTTGCCTGCCAGGTTGGGACACCACACTCTCCTGCTTTGACACACCATTAATAGATTAAAAGATTGTGATATCAAAGTCGAGTTCACTGTCAGTTCTCTCTGTGGTAACTGAGGGGCTGGTGGAGCCGAAACAGGTGTCTTTGTAGAATTAGTGGTTGTTAAGAGGGCAATAACTGATGAAAACATGAGCATTTCAAGCAGTTCAGTTACTTTTAATCATCCTTAGCTGGCAATATTAAAAAAAAAGGATTACTTTTTCTGCTCCCTTGGGGAATGGGCAAAATTAGAATTTGTAACTGAAATGATGCAGGGGAGCCATGGGCTTTCTTCACTTCTGCCAAAGAGTGAAAAGGGAGAGGAGCCACCCTCGATTTTTCTTTGTGGTCGCTTAGAAATAGCCATTGCAATGACCAGGAAGAGGCTGCATCGGAGTTCAGCCTCCACTTACGAGTTTTGTTGCCAGATCTTTATTTGCTATGAATGTTTAAGGAAATGTTTTGCAGAGCCATGATTTTCTGGGCTGGGATAAGCTCTTTCATAGCCATAGATACACCGGCATGTTTCCTTCCAAAATGACTCTTATTTTACTAAGACAATACAAGGGACAACACCACATGGATTTAAATGTTCACCAAGATAAGCTTCATTTTCATTAAACACTGTATGGAGAGAGAGGTTGTCAAAGCTCTCCCATAAATAAGTCAGACACCACATTCTGACATCCTCAAAATGTGCTAAAGTCTTGTGGGGTTGGTTTTTTAAAAAACCTTAGCATGACATGGTTTGCTGGGAGATGCTACTTCTTGTAGTAGACAAACTGCAATAGGAAAAACCCCACCCAAGGGCACACCAAGTTTAGGTCTGAAGCAGAAAGAGAAGACTACAACCTGAAATTTGAGGAAATTGATCTGAGTTTCACTGATTCTGTTCATCGGTTACTCAGCTTAAGAGGAAAAGGAAGGCACAGGGAAGATGAGAGTGTGGCCGAGGGGAACTGCAAGCACTATGTTAAGCCACAGGGGACAGAGACATGCGCCCAGGTCGTGAGTGTGCAGAGCATAAGACCTATCATAGAATCATAGAATGGCATGGGTTGGAAGGAACCCCAAGGATCATAAAGCTCCTCCCCCCACCACAGGCAGGGCCACCAACCTCAGGCCTGGATCTATACAAGGTTGCCCAGGGCCCCATCCAACCTGGCCTTGAACACTTCCAGGGATGGGGCATCCACCACCTCTCTGGGCAGCCTGTTCCAGGACCTCACCAATCTTTCTGTAAAAAACTTCCCCCTAATATCCAATCTAAACCTTCCCTCCTTCAGCTTTAAACCATTCCCCCTTGTCCTGCCATTATCTGCCCTTTTCAAAAGTTGATTCCCCTCCTGTTTGTATGCTCCCTTCAGGTACTGGCAGGCTGCAATGAGGTCCCCCCCGCAGCCTTCTCTTCTCCAGGATGAACAAGCCCAGCTCCCTCAGCGTCTCTTTGTAGGGCAGGTGCTCCAGCCCTCTAATCATCTTTGTGGCTCCTCTGAACCCTCTCCAACATTTCTACATCTTTCTTGTATTGGGGGCCCCAGACCTGGACACAGTACTCCAGGTGGGGCCTCACGAGGGCAGAGTAGAGAGGGACAATCACCTCCCTGTCCCTGCTGGCCACCCCTCTTCTGATGGAGCCCAGGATACCATTGGCCTTGTGAGCTGCAAGAGCACACTGCTGGCTCATGTTAAGTTTCACATCCACTGTGACACCCAGGTCCTTCTCAGCAGGGCTACTCTCAAGGAGCTCTTCTCCCAGTCTGTATCTATGTCTGGGATTCTTCCAGCCCAAGTGCAACACCTTACACTTGGCAGTGTTGAACCTCATTAGGTTCACCTGGGCCCATCTTTCCAGCCTGTCAAGATCCCTCTGGATGGCTTCCTTTCCTTCTAGGGTGTCGACCACACCACTCAGCTGGGTGTCATCCGCAAACCTGCTGAGGGTGCACTCAATCCCATCATCGATGTCATTGATAAAGATGTTAAAGAGAACCGGTCCCAAGACAGACCCCTGGGGGACACCGCTTGTCACCGGCCTCCACCTGGACATAGACCCATTGACCACAACCCTTTGGCTACGGTCTGTTAACCAGTTTCTTATCCACTGGATGGTCCACCCATCAAATCCACACCTCTCCAGTTTAGAGATAGGGATGTGGTGGGGGACTGTGTCAAAGGCCTTGCATTTTTATGAGGTGGATGGAGGCTTTAAATTGGAGGGAGTAGGTGAGAGAGACCTTTTGAGACAACAGTACTGATGGGTTCAGGTCAAATAGAGATTAGTCTCAGTGGTCAAAGTGCCGTATAAACAACAAGTCTGAGAAACAATTGTCCCAAACAGCCTGTATAAGCAGAAACCGGTGTGTTATTCCATCCAGAACTCCCTTCCTTGTCCCTGTTCCCTGAGCACTTGTGATCACAGCATTGCAAAGGCCCAATCAAAGGCCCTCTTGAGTGGAGTTTTTGAGAGACTACAACTCAAATATAAATAAACTCTTTCAATACAAGTTAAAGCTCAGAGAAGATCCTATGTGCTTTCAGCTGAGTGCTGCTGTCCTGCAAAAAGAGAAGCAGCAAGGTGAGTGATTTCTCCCTGAAAGGGGATTGATTAGTACACCTCCAAAACCACAGCTGGCTGGCCAGACAGGCCAGCCTGCCTCTATGCAGCACGTAGAACCCTTTAAGCAACTCATGCCTACCCAGCTGGGTTCAGCCAGTTAAGGGAATTCATAGAATCATATAGTGGTTTCAGCTGGAAAGGACCTTCAAGATCATCGAGTACAACTATCTGTCCAGCCCTACCAGGTCCACACTATACCATGTCACCAAGTACATCATCTACTCTTCTGAACACCTCTAGGAATGGTGACTCAACCACCCCCCCGGGCAGCCTGTTCCAATATCTGACAACCCTTTCAGTGAAGAAGTTGCTCCTAAAATCCAACGTAAACTTCCACTGACACAACTTTGGACCATTTCCCCTTGTCCTGCCACTAGTTACCTGGGAGAAGAGACTGATCCTCACCTCACTACAGCCACCTACAGGTAGTTGTAGAGAGTGATGAGGTCTCCCCTCAGTCTCCTTTTCTCCAGACTAAACAATCCCAGCCATGTCCCCTGCTCTTTCTCAGGAAGAGGAGGTTGCAGTAGCTCAGCACATAACCTGAAGCTTTGCTGCCAAGTGTTCTACAGTTTGCAAAAAGAACAACGGGGAAGTTATTAAATTATTAAACTTGCAAAATGCACAGAGGAATCTCTGCACACGAGTCCTGCTAACCAGGAAATCTATTATTTATGATTTCAGTATTCTTTACAGGAAAATAATTGCCCAGGATTTTCTGCACCAGAAAAAGAACATTGTTAAATTAGCAACTACACTGGAGAAGTCCTGTTAGTAGGCTTATTTTGCCTCAGAGTGTGGTGGGTTGACCCTGGCTGGATGCCAGGTGCCCCCCAAAGCCACTCTATCACTCCCCTCCTCAACTGCACGGAAGTGAGAAAGCACAATTAAATGCTCATGGGTCAAGATAAAGACAGGGAGAGCTCTCTCACCCATTACTGTCGCAGGCAAGAGACTCAACTTAGGGAAATAAATTTAATTCATAACCAACCAAATCAGAGTAATGAGAAATAAAACCAAATTATAAAACCCTCTCCCCTCCCAGCCCCTCCTTTTTTCCAGGCTTAACTTTACTCCCTATTTTCTTTACCTCCTCCCCCTGAGCCGCACAAGGGGACGGGGGGGGGGGGGGGGGTGGGGGGTGGGGGGTGGGGGGTGGGGGGGGTGGGGTTAAGGTCAGTTCACCACATGTCTCTGCTGTTCCTTCCTCCTCAGGGGGAGGGCTCCTCATACTCTTCCCTTTTGCCAGCAAGGTGAACTTCTCCAATGGGAGTCCTTCCCACGGGCTGCTTTGCAAACTGCTCCAGCACAGATGTTCCACAGAGCCACAAGTCCTGCCAGCAAACCTGCTCTAGCGTGGGCTCCTCTCTCCATGGGGCCACAGGTCCTGCCAGGAGCCTGGTCCAGTGTAGGCTTCCCATGGGCTCACAGCCTCCTTCAGGTGTCTCCACCTGCTTCACCATGGGGTCCCTCCACAGGCTGCAGGTGGAGTCTCTGCTTCCCATTATCCCCCACGGACTACAGGGGGACAGCCTGCCTTACCATGGTCTTCTTCAGGGGCTGCAGGGGAATCTTGGCTCCGGCACCTGGAGCACCTCTTCCACTCCTTCTTCGCTGACTTTGGTGTCTGCAGGGTTGTTTCTCTCATGTAGTCTCTCACTCATCTCTTCTGGGTGATGTTGCACAGCGGGTTTTTTCCCTCCTCTCAATTCTGTTACCACAGAGGCACTTACCACTGTGGCTGATGGGCTTGGCCTTGGCCAGCAGCGAGCTCGAGCCCGTCTTGCAGCTGCCTGTCATTTGTTGTGTAAGACACTAGGGAGGCTTCTAGCAGCTTCTCACAGAAAACCAGCCCTGTTGCCCCCCCATTACCAAAACCTAGTCACACAAACCCAGTACAAGGAGAAATGGTGTAGCATTTTGAAGGTACAGTAGATGGAGTTATTTAGACACTTTTTTGGGCTTAATATGCTGCCATGTAGAACCCAGTCTGCTTTTATTCATTCGTCTTGTCACATGGCTGAGAGGAGAGGGCAGAAGATGACTACCCGACCTAAAACTTGCAATAGTGTTTAGGAACAAGCCCTACTTCTCCAGTCTGAGCTGTCAGTGGCATTGGATGCCCTTTTGAACAGTGTTTTAGCCTGCTGCAGAGGTAGGAGATAGCTCTTCCCTAAGATACACACCACAGCTGCTCAAGCCAGTGGGCACAGAGGTGCTCAGCTGCTCTTTGTGCCTCAGAGTTAGCTTTTCTGGTCCCACACTTGGGTACTTACCTTCAGGTTCCTAATTTTTCTAAGTCTTGCCCCCAAGATTTAACAGAGTCACGCTTTAGGCACCCTCTTTGCTCTCTCCTCCCAGCAGTCTAAGAGCACCTGTGGAGACCTTGCATCGTTCAGAGCATGAACAACTGTACAGAACATTCAACACAGCAAAAGCTTTTTTTTTAACTTTTCATTTTATAGTGCACAGAAGCCCCTGGACTGTAACCTTCCTGGCCCAAATTTCTTTCATCTCCCAAACAGCTGACATTTAGAGCTGTCACTCATATCTCCCATATCGCCACCATGGAGCACGCACGAGCACAGCCCCACCTCAGTTTCTCCTGCACGTTTTTCCTTGCACCCCATTTGGGGGGTAGTTCTCACAGCTTTAACTGAAGCAGATGACTCCTCTCTCAAACAATTCGTCTCCCCTTCACCTTCCTTGGAGCCAATGCTCAGAATTTTGATTTGTGTTCTTCTGCACGGACCTCCATTTGATGGAATGGGCCACCATCCAAAGGAGAGAGCAGCAAGGCCAGAAGGGGAAGCAGGACAACGGATGCCCCTCTCCCCATCCTGAGCTGGTCAAGCTCTTCTAAAGATGCTTTTTTACATCTTTATTGGCAATGAGCCAGGCATTTCTTCTGACTCAAGTGAGGAGAAAGCTTGTATTGTTCCCAGCCTTAACTAACACACCTGGCTTTAAATATACATTAGCAAATACTTCTCTTGCACAACCAAGCCTAATTGAATGAGCAACCTGAAGTTACTCCTCTACCACAGTATCCAGTGTCTCTTCCCCACCCATTTTCTGTCAGAGTCTTCTTCAAGATGGATACAGAGTCTGAGTCTTCTGCAAGTGACTCAGATGTCTTGGTTTACTTGCTTTTAAATTCACAATGACTACATCTTCCTTGCCTTTTCTCAGTGCATTTTAAATGAGTTCTTTATATAAAACAGGAGAAAACGCTTTCAACAGGCCCTTGTTTTCTCCCTGCAGATACAAGTGCAGGTGGGATTGCCAGCATGTACTTTTCCATGAGAAACATTTACAAATTGGCAACAAACCCCAAACTTTCCTCTTTGACCTCCACAAGCCCCAGTCATCAATAACAGAATCAATAAACCCACCAGGAAGCTACAGAACGCACCAGACGAGCAGCCTCTTCACGGTTCAGTGCAGGAGGATACACACCAGGAGGAATATTCTGACATTTTAAGGTTTAATACCATTGTCTGCATCCTAGGGAACTCCTCACTCCCTCTGGAGCATCCAGCACCAGCTCCCAGCAGATATCAAACACTTGGACAGGCACCAGCTTGACACCTTTCTACACCTACCAGAATGTCTTACCTGTGTTGCCACAGCAACTCGGCATGCCCAGCTTGTTCGAAGAGAGTCATCTGTTTCCATAGGAACAAAGCATCCAGGCCATGAAATTTGGCCAATAAAAGGAAAATCAAAGCATGAAAGGCAGGTAGTTAATTAAGAGGTGAATGTCTATTGCATACGCATGGGGCTGGATGGAGAGACAGCCAGGGAACGTTTACTCTGGTCCAGGACTAAGTAAATTTGGACTCTGGCTAGAACATGAAGTCACTGATCACACGCTAAGGCAGCTCTATGAAAACATGAATCCAGCTCCACACCCCCCTCCCCACCCCCAAGTTATTGATGTATTCAGCATTTACAATATCTGTTCAAGCAGTCGAAATCTGGGACTGGGGTAAAGAGAGCTTTGTACCATTTTGGGGTTTAATTCCAGTTTTTCCACATTCACATTGTCAGCCTAGGAAAATCCCCCTGCCCCTGCCAGGAGGAGATTTAAGTACCTGTAGAAAGGAATCAAATGAAGCAAGATTGTTTTTGCTGACAATTGTGTGGAAGCAAGTACCTTAATGAGACTATTTAAAGTAAGATCAGGGAAACTATAAAACTGTTAATAAATTTAGTAGTATAATTAAAAAAAAAACCAACAAAAAATCTACCTTGAAGACAGTTAAAAAAGCAAACTAAAAACCAGAACCTAAACCTGTTTTCACAGTATTTTGGAGTCTGTGACTTGCAGAGTGATACATTAGGACTACAGCTACACTGAGAAACAGAACACTGCAGAAACCCCCCTGCAGCCCCCCCATCCCTCTTCACCAGAACCCAGCCACACAAAACTACAACACAAGGAAGAAAGACCCTGTGTGTAGCTCTGGGCAGCCACTGGGCATCTTAAAGGGCACTGGGCATCCTGAAGCCCACAGCCAGGTCAGCTGAGCCAGCTCTCGGACCTGCGCAGGCTGCGCCCATTTGAGCTCTAGGGACCAGATGGAGTTAATAGATGTTTGGTACAGGGTCACTATTGCTCAGCCACAGGTGCCTCATTTTAGGCATCTTGGTTTCAAGTGAAATCTGAACTGCAGTGTATTTAATTGTTGTGGGGTTTTTTGGGTCATTATCTCCACCCCCTTGCCTCAATTTCCTAAATGGACAATCCTGTGTATGAATGAAAGAATGGGAAAACATCTCTACTTGACAAAAACTGTTAGGGTACTTCTAGTGCCATCCTAGAAAGAAAAAAAAAAAGAAGAAAGTGTTGCTACAAGCCAGTGCTTGTTGGTGCTGAGAGAACTGTCTGGTATGTAAAACACAGGCTGACGTGTTTCTAACTGCAGAACATGCCCCATACACACACAAACCCCAGCAGTGCCATCGATTAGAGCACAACTACAAAGCAGGTGACATATTGCTTTGTCTGCCTGCTGCTAGCTTGCCTGCTGCCTTTGGAATTCAACTGTTCCCAGGGACATTACAAACTGGTCAGACTTTGATGATGGGCCCTAGGGCCTAGGAAAGCTTCAGATAAGCTTGGTGATGGGGCAGTCTTACCTAAATCTGGCTGCTGCCAAGAAGACAGGTTCTACCTGACTGGGAGTTAGTAAGAGCTACATCTGTTCTAAGCATGAAAATCAAGTTTGCAGTATAGTTACAGCTGTGGGGTTGCAGGGTATCTGTACAGGTGTGGACATCCAGTGCACTTGAACCTGTTACTGAATCCTCACAGCTCATGGACTCATATGTAGAGATGGGAATTTGGGACAGTTCTTAAAACTCCTCCAGCCTGCTCCCACTGTATCTCATCCAGTCTGTGTGCCTAAAAGTGATGATGAGTGTCAGGAGCGGTCCCTGCTACAGAACTCATCAACACAGACACTTGTAAACAGTTAACAGAAATTATTCTTACAGAAATATAAGACCAAGGAGAGACTTTCCTGCATAACCAAGACATTAAAAAGACATTTTAGTCTGTACTGAAGACAATCAGCAGCAAAGCATCGTGCATGTTCTACTGCTGCTGTCCTCCTTACTGCAAAACAAAAGGTTAAGGGGATACACTGGGGGAAAATTATGATAAACAGAAGAGGTACGTGAGCTTCACAGTGGGGTGGGCAGGTTATGCTCTTCAACAACACAACCTGCATGAAACTCAACTATGGAGTAACAGGAATTGTTACCATGAAGAGGTTATTTTGCACACACATTCGTAGAATCAAAGGACAATTTGGGTGTAATGCAACTTCAGGAAGTCTCTAACCCAGACCAGGCTGCTCAGGGCAGTATCCAGTCAGGTCTGGAAAGCCCCCGAGGGCAGAGACCACACCACCTCTCCAGGAGGTTCTTCTAGCCAAGGTTTCCACAGAATCCTGTCCCAGATCAGTGCTGGAAGCATTCATCTGAAGGTGTGAAGTACTTTATTTCTCTGGCTTTTTTTTTTTTAAATTACTGAACCCACTTTGCAATATGCCTTATAAACACCAGCTCACACAGGAACGCAGAGCAGCTGTCAGTTTGATCACATCACCAGCAATAAAGGTTAATTGCAAGAGAAAGCCAGGCTGTTGGCAGCTCCATTTTAACAGCCACATGAGGCTGTGATGCTACCTAATGCAAGGAGGCAAATGATGAGCATCCCTGCCTTCAAATAATCAATTTACTTGTTAATATAAATCAGTCTTGATTTTAAATGTTCAGCCTGATGCCCATTCACTTTGGTAATGATAAAATTTTTGATCTGCAACAAATCTTTCAAGTATTAGAACAGTTTAGGTAAAACTTCAAAGTATGCTTCAGCCTTTTAGCAGATAGTACTGTATCTGGATTAGGAAGTTGCAATAATGTCAAATGGCCATTTGTTGCTAAGCTACTTGTGCAAAGCAAGTTATGAGTAATAACAGATCTATTCAAAACTTCAAAGGAAATCAGAGGCTTTTAGAAGTATGACAATTCACCCCAAATTACATCTTAAAAATTCTCAAAGTGCCTCAAGTTTTGAGTGCCTATCTTGGGGGAAACAAGCAACTCTACTCATCTCACCAGAAAGTCTACTTACCAACTTGGGAATGAGTGTTTCTCCACTTAATCTCACTACAGATGTCAAAAATTATGACTGCTCTCAACTACACACTTGGATGTGATCTGGATTTCAACTGTTGAAAAAAAGTGCTTAAATAGGTATTTCCTACTGGAAATGTAGAATACCATGCTTAAAGTGCTCCTGAAGTGGTTCAGAAGGAATCACTGTAGGCATATCACTCACAAGGTCAGAGCAATGGAGATATTAGGTGGAAACAGAACATGTGGGGACTATTCTCTTCTTTCCAAGCCATGTAGCTCTAAGAGCCACGCTACAGACCTCTCAGCAAAAGGAGGAGGGAAACGCATCAGTATTTTATGATTTATCAAGTTCATTAAAAAATAGGTTTGTTTCTGAAAATTTCAATTCAAATTATGATTAAATGTGCAGATTCTATGGTGTAACTTCAACAAATCTTGGGAGGGGGTGGTTACTTAGGGATATGGTTTAGCATAGGACATGATGGTTGGACTCAATGATCTTAAAGGTCTTTTC
This sequence comes from Laterallus jamaicensis coturniculus, assembly GCA_022605575.1. NCBI lineage: Eukaryota > Metazoa > Chordata > Aves > Gruiformes > Rallidae > Laterallus > Laterallus jamaicensis. The sequence goes on along the minus strand of JAKCOX010000001.1, from coordinate 75,890,057 downwards.
CAATCTAGTGATTCTGGGGGGTGGGTGTGTCATGCTTCAGTTTGGTTTGTTTTTACAACTGCAAAATCAGGATGCAGCAGTCTGAGGTAAAAGGCAGAGATGAATTTCCAAGATATCAACAATACACCTTCTTGGGAGGGAGAAGACACTGTTTATTTTCACTGTGAGTAGCATGAGCCACTGCTGTTGAGGTCATCAAAGCATAATACTTACATTTATGACCATCTTTTAAAACAAGGTGACTGTTGCATAGTTTTGTAATGCAGGGCTTCTAGAAAAGCAGCTAAGGGCTGGCATGAGAAAAGATGGAGGTTTCTGTGGCTTCTCCCTAAAATCAGGTTTGCTCAGAAGATAAAAACACATGGGAAGAGACAGGAGAGCAAACTGATCCACCTTCCTGTGCAATGAATCTCCTGCAGACGAGTAGGAACTACTGATGCACTGAAATCACAGAATCACAGAATTGTAGGGATTGGAAGGGACCTCAAGAGATCATTGGGTCCAACCCCCCTGCCAAAGCAGGCTCCCTAGCTCATAGGGATAACAAACACCCTGTAAACAGAGCATTAGAAAGTTGGGTTTGGTGGTTTGTTTGTTAATGGAGGCTGTCTAGATGATTGCCTTCTTCAGATTACTTCCATTTACTGTGTGGTTTTACTGAGGATGCTGTTCTATAAACAGTTTTCTCTATGAACACACAAACATCTCCTTGAGCAGCAGCACAGGAATCCTCAGCTAATGCCACCTCCCACTGGCTCCTCTGCCCTTGTTTTAATCAGGCTTTGAGTAAGTCAGTCATCCAGAACTAGAACTGCTTTATCTGCAAACTGAGCTTTCCTATAAGCAACGGCCTTCCTCACATTTATTAAAGGCAACAAAGAAAAAAACCCAAGTTGAGTTAAAAAAATACAACTGGCAAGTAATCATTGCAATTGATCATCCCTCTCCATCAGCAGCAGCACACAGCTGCTAGCTATAAAGCTGTCTTGCTAATGAATTAACACGTATAATTGGGATTTCGCTCTGCATGTCTTCAACAACAAAATGCAATGTAAACACTGCACACTGACTATTGTATTTTTCATGTTTCTTGAGTGGACAAACACTTAAATAATTTATGAATCGCCTCTTGGCAGACTTATTATTGTACTGAAGCTATTTACTTCCAGCTATTTCCTAATTACACAAAATATGTATCTACAACTGTAAATGTAACAAGGATTACATTAAGTTTCTTCAAGAATATGTTCCAAACAAAGAGCCATGAGACTGCAGATATCCCCACAAACGATTTTCCATGCCAGCTCCCTGTCTGAGCCTGGCAACTCAGTAATTAAGCCAGTGCCTTCTGATAAATGTTTCAACACTAAAAATACCATCCAGAGATGGCCCAGAGCGTTAATTCAAGAGTGTTTACCTGCCATCAACCAGGGAATTGATAAAAACAGGAATAGGGGGATAGGATAGGGGATAAGATAGGATAGGGGATAGGATAGGATAGGAGGAACCTAACTAATTAATGTTTATAAATATCTTAAGTATGGGGTGCAGGGGGAATTGGCCTGCCCCTTTTCAGTGGTCTGTGGGGACAGAACAAGGGGCAATGGCTGCAAACTGGAGCACAGGAAGTTCCACACCAACATGCGGAGGAACTTTTCACAGTGAGGGTGACAGAGCCCTGGGACAGGCTGCCCAGGGAGGTGGTGGAGTCTCCTTCTCTGGAGATATTCAAGACCCATCTGGATGCCTCTCTCTGCAATATGAGCGAGGGAGCCAGCTTTGGCAGGGGGGTTGGACCCGATGATCTCTCAAGGTCCCTTCCAACTCCTACGATTCTGTGATTCTTCTGGTGTCATCTTGAGACCCTTTCCAGTCCCATTTCCTAGGAAAGCACAGCTCTGTCAGTCAGCCCCTGCACAGTGCATGAGCAGCTCTTCCCTCTCTCCCCTTCCCAAGCAGTCACTCTGAGTCTGCAGGCTGGCCTCACGAGAAGCTGGGTAGCGTGTCGCTTTGCTGCAAAAGCCTTTTTACCCAAGAGAAAACTTACAGCACGATCCATTCGATTTCAGCAACACAAGTGAGCAAACTAAGGCTAAAGAACAGGAGAAACAAACCACCTGCATTTTGGGAAATGAACTCTTTGTATTCCCAAAATGTGCAAATCTTAACTTAAAATACTTACACCACAGGCTGACAATCTAGCTAGAGAAACAGCAGTTCCCAGTACTGGAGATGTGCCTATGTATACAAGTATTTATTTAACTTCCAGAAGATATTTAAGTATCAATCTTCCTCTGTAACAACTGACCATAGAATGTAGCCACCAGAAGTTGACAGGTAACCCGAGGTACTTGTTGAGAACTAGGTGCCACCAACAAAAAGCAAATTAATTAAGCTACCTACACTAATCAGTTATAATTTGTGACAGTCAAAATATTGAATTATGAAGCTCTGCACAGGAATACTCATTCTGTGTTACGTAAACCAATTTGACAAGTCTGTTCAGCCATCTCCAAAGAAAGCAGAAACACTCCCTCACTCCTTAATGCTCAACATTAGATTGGAAGAGGCCCTTAAGGTCATCAAATGTTGCACCTTTAGGATTGTCAGCCTCTTCCTTTCCCCCAGTACAATGGGACCACCACAACATATCAGTCCAAGTAACTTATTGGCTTGTGGATGATACCATGCAGTAATCTCAAGACTCTACCCTTTACTAGAGCAGATTTAGATATCCTGGTTCCATTATAAATGGAAACACTTCTGAACTCAGTCCTTGATAGTGCCTGACAATTAATGAATCATTAACTAACTACCAAGAGTGACCACCAAAACATTTTCAAAAGTAACACACTGGCACATTGAAACTCCCAAGGATGTCTCTCTGGCACATCAGCCTCCTTTTGCTCCTCACCAGTAATGTCAGCATCTGAATCTTACTCAGTTTGGATTAAGAATATTTCTAGAAAAAAACACAAGGTCAATAAGCCCTGGAAATAGACTCCTCTTTTCCCTGTGGACAGACTTAACCCAAGATCCATGAATTTTGCTCCAACCCCATGAAAGTGTGACCTGGAAGAACCACTACAGCAGAACACCTCTGCACTCAATGCCTTGTTGGGCTTGCAAGGGCAGATACCAATTGGGTTGATTTCCTTGCTTTATGTTTAATGCATTTCAGATGCACATGCCTCATGACACTGAACACAACCAGTTGCATCGGGGTGTTGCTTGCTTCATGACAGTCAGTCTCCAACAGCACAATGTCCTTCCAGCTGTAACTGAAACAGTGGCGACCAGACTGGAAAGAAACTTTCAGAAACTGAAGGGGATACACAATAACTGCAGAAGCTTCTAGACCTGCTCTGAAGTAGTTCCACATCCTAAGTGGCCAGCTGAATTGCACAGAGAAGCCATCATCTATCCATGGCCTATGTCCTACGGCAAAGGATTGAGTCATTGACGTTCTGTGTCACAACAGCTGCTTATTCAGAACACTTTTTTATCCAGAAGAATAAAGGCAGTCAATGCACAAAGGGCAAAGTAGCCTGTTAAAACCAGGAAGCCCAAGAGGCAGGCAATTAATGGAATTCTTTCACACAGAAGAACATCCCGTCGGATTTAGGGTGACAGGAACATGACAGGACAGTAGAGAACAGAAGCCTATGGAAGCTGTGAGCTTTAGTCATTAACACCAAAATGTAATTTTTTAAAGTCACCACAGTTAGTGACAGAAAAAGCTGACAAGAGCCCAGGAGTGGTTTGTTTTTCCAGCGCAGCACCGATGTTTCTGCTTAACGGAAGAGAAACCTGTCCAGAGCTCTGTAGCAAAATTCTCCACAAATAATGCATTGCAAAATTAGCTCTGAAAACATTCAGATCCTTCTAGATGACAAAATATTGACATTATCACTGTTTCTTCTGAAATAACTTATGACCTATGGGCAATGACTGACAAACCAGACCCTCTTCTAACTTCAAGTTTAATAAAGGAGAGGGCACTGAAGAGATGACAGCTCAGTTTAACACAGCCAGTCACTGTCAGGTAGCAATTTAACCTTTTTAAAGGGCATTGTTAAAACATTTTTTATGAATGCTGAAGTATTAACATCAAATCCAGCTTACTCAGGAGGAAGGAATACCCATCCAACACAACAGGACGATGCAAACAGTACTAGATGTCATATGAAACAATGCCTGCAGGTATTACTGACAACATATAAGAGGGGGGTAACTGCTTTGACTGGTTTTTTTCTCCAGACTATTATTAGACAGCAGATTACTGCCTCATGACAGCACGATTCTAGTAATGGAATTTAAAAAAGCCCACTAATTCAAGCAAACTCATTAAATACTACTGCAACTTGTCAAATGTTTTTAGGTACCTTTATGGCCCTTACCCTGCTAGCTGCAGGCCATAAGGTGTCTCTGTTTTTACCCTCAGAATGGCTCATGTCAAGACATGCTTGATACCAGCAAGACCACACAAAGTTTTGTGGGAGACCAAGACTCTCTGCCTCATTTCTGAGTTCTCAATTGGTGCCCTAAGCTTGTATTGCCTCCCTTTCTGTATCACCTTATAAACTGAAAATATAACAGAAAAAGGACAAAAATGCATAAAGTTCTGTAAAATTCATATTTTTTTTAATTATCTGACATAAATTTTTGCATTTTACCAAAGGTACTTCTATTCTTTGTTTACAAAGCCAAAAAGTGTATCTAGATCACCTGCAAGTCAAATAGAGATACCAGATGAAAAAGAAGACTTGTCAATGACTGGTTACCTGAGTTACAGTGCAATATTTAATTTCAGACACTATTGCTCTTAAAACTTTTTTTACAGTAAGAAATAATATGATTTTCAAGTCAAAACCTCCATCAGTGCTTGTCATAAATTTAAGAATTCCCATGAACCAACACCGTGAAATACATTACATAATACATACTATACATTCCTGCTTGTCTCTACCATAAATTAATAACCTAGATGACTTACATATTAGCAAAAATATTTACAAAACCAAGGTAAAACACAGTATAAAATTTTTTCAAAGATATATTTCTTCTGAGAAACAGTTTGGTACGAAGAGTGAAATTACAAGTCTTACAAAATTGCTTCTCATATATTTAAATTCATAAAGGTAAATAAATAAGATTGAATTGTACAAACAAACAAATTGATGTCCTCATTGGGGTTTATGCTGTAAAAGCATGTATCTCTTCTTGGGAGTATCCAAGATCCTTCAGATATCTGAAAGTCAGAAATCAGGTTGGCAACATTAGTATTTGGAATCCAAGCCCTACCACAGACACAGCTAAGGCACAACTTCAGCACCACTATCTTGCTTTCATTCAGACACAAGCAATAAAGTTTAGCTTTGCAAAGACATTTAGAAAATAATACATGCCTGGGACCTCATCTGTGCTACATGATCTTTTAGGTTACTGAAAAATATCTAAAATAAATGCAGATAATTCAAGTCCTATCTCAGATTTCTCAACAGGTAGAATAATTATCCCCCAATTCCACTCAGCATTAGATCCATGCACCTGAATTCAGAAGGGCTGCAGAAATATAATACTTAGTTCAATATTTTGCAGCTTGGCAAGAGAAAGTTAGAGGACCTTTTATCTTTAAATATATGGCATATAAACTAAATATCAGGTGCAGAGATAAATAAGTACATTAATTTAAAAACAAATAATAGCGATATAACTGCTTTGAATTTTCACAGAATCATAGGAGCTGGAAGGGACCTCGAGAGATCATCAGGTCCAACCCCCCTGCCAAAGCAGCTCCCTAGCTCATATTGCACAGAGAGGCATCCAGATGGGTCTTGAATGTCTCCAGAGAAGAAGACTCCACCACCTCCCTGGGCAGCCTGTCCCAGTGCTCTGTCACCCTCACTGGGAAAAAGTTCCTCCGCATGTTGGTGCAGAACTTCCTGTGCTCCAACTTGAGGCCATTACCCCTTGACCTGTCTCCACTGACCAAAGAAAAGGGGCTGGCTATTTCCCACTGTGTCCCACACTTGAGATATTTATAAACATTCATAAGATCCTCTCTTAACCTTCTTTTCTCAAGGCTGATCAGTCCCAGTTCTTTCAGCCTTTCCTTGTTTTACTTTTAACAACTTGTCAAGCTACACCAGCACAGAAAGCTTATTCCTATAGCAGCAACTTTCCTATGCACATCAAATCAAAGTCAGGAATTAAAACCTTCAGGGAAAAAAGCTCACCATTGAAGAAATGCTCTTAGAAAGTTCTGAACAACTTACTAGAGCTCTTGAAATTTATATTTTGCTGTTATATATGTATCTACACACTACATATATTCCTAAAACCAAACCTGTCATCTTATTTTAAGTCTTGCAAAGCAGAAAACATAAGGCCATTTTTGAAAGACTAGAAAGCCATAAACACTACAGATGGTTAGGTGACCAAGTGTTAAAGAAACTCCCTGTTCCCTAGTTCATCATTTAAAATACTCACTGTACTCCTTGTTCTGTAAAAGGTGTTGGACCACAGATGCAGATAAGCACTTTGGAGTCTTTCCTGCTTCTTGTGACAAACTCAGAGAGAAGAGATGAAGAAATCTTCCCCTGTTTACCCACCCAGTCCTTGGTCGGTTGAGAAAGAACGAACTGAACCTCAAGCCTGGCAAGCAGAAGGTTATTTCAGAGACATTGCTGCTGAGTAGAAGCTGGCTACACAAAATGCTAGTGACTGAGACACTGATGTTTGCTATGATGACTTCCTTGTTCTGTACCTGATCTCACAGGCATTTAGTTGTTCCTCCCAATCAAAGCAATCAAATCACCACCAGTATTTTATATTTGATTACTTAATCCAATTTTTCATTTTAAGTTTTATCTGTATGTTTCTCCTTTCAAAGTAAGGTAACCTTTAAGACACTTAAACACAGATTTTCTTGTTCTACTATTTGCTTACACAAATATTGGTGGAGCTCAATGAACAAGTAAATAAATTAGAATGATAAGCCAAACTTGTGAAAACATCAGTACAATTTCACTAATGAGAAAACGCTGTAACCTTTTTAAAACCTACACTAATGGTGTAGGTATTGAGTAAAAAAAAAACAAGCACTTGTTTATCTGAGGCTCCAGGTGAGAGGGAAAAAGGGGTTTTGCTGTACATTTGCACAGTGTCTAGACTATGGAGCTCTGGATGTGCCAGACATCACCAGATTATGAAATAATATTGATTTTTCACTTCAGTGTTGTGAAGGAACGAGTGACATTAATTTCTTCATACAATTTCAACTAAGAAATAAACATAAACAAAACATACTTCTGTCACATAAAATCTAGGCAGTAATGATTTATCTAGCAATAAAAGCAAAGGTACTCAAATTAAAAGGGAGCCTGATACTCCTATGTCTCCTGAGAGAACTATGGCCTGCTAAACCAAGTTGACATTACATACAAATAAGTGCATTTTAATCTCTAATTGCACTGCAATTGAGGGGGAAAAATGCAACCGTTAGGCAATAAGTAAAAAGGAAAGTTACAAGACTCATTTAATTTTGTCAGTTAAGTGTCATCAAAGACAGTTTACAAGATTTCTCTCTAAATTCTGAACGTTGCTCCCAGGGTACCCTGTCCTCATCCATCACTTCTGTGCTTCTCCTTGCACATCTATTTTCTATTGCTAAGGTGAATTTTCTTCCCCTTCAGAAAGTTTCTACATTTCAATCCCCTCACCTGTCATCTCAGATAAACAAACACCTGTTTAGTCAAATCAAAACCCCAGCTTCCTGTGGGACCTACAGAACATAACAACACCGCCTGGTGCTGTGCATCTGAGAGGCATACACACACCTCCTTCCACTCCCTAGGTCTCCTTAAATTCTTAGCTAAGAGTTTCCAGAATCAGATTCTGTTGTTGTGACAAAGCTGTACCGTTAGGCTAAGCCTCAAGACTTGTTCTTCCATACAGTGGGGCTGTACAAGTTGTTCTCTAGAAGACTTTTAAATACCTTTCATCTTTAAGAGCTAATTGCTCTAGTTGGTTTCTCCAAAGTATGTCATCCTCTGTTTTGTTGAAGAAGATCAGCTTCACTGTCCTTCAAAAAAAAAAAAATAATTAAAAAACCCCTGCAGGTTGTTTCTGTATTTAAAATGCATGTTAAAGAACCAGAACTTAGTGCATAATTCAGAAACCTTTTGTTTATATATTATTTTTGTTTTGCAACTCTGTAATCCTCAAATCTTTTTTGTCACTAACCCAATACAGTATCTTTATCACTGTACCTGAGAGACTGTTGAACTTGTGACCTGTCTTTAAACACCATAACCCTGCCTGTGGTTGCAACTAGAGGTTGCAACCTCTGCCTTCCTAAGAAAAATAGTGTCTGCAAGTTATTAAGACCTGTCTGAGAATACAGCATAGCTTGTCAAATCCTATTAGTGGTTTCTCAATATTGTTTGAACCCTACCTCAATTAATAACTTGAATATGAACTCTGTACACCTTCTTACTATTACACATGCCAGCCTGTAGAGGTGAAACTGGAATTTGAAGAATGTTATGTCAATATTAATTTCATAAAGATAGAATTTAAACACATAGAAGAGAAAATTAACTCATAATTTGAAGAGCAAGCTCTAACTTTGTACCAGATTATCTTATTACTACTTTATTTGTTGATTTATATAATCTATTTCCATGGAAGCCAGTGTTTACAAGTGTTACACTTGCCAGATAGTTTACAAAAATAAATGCTCATTAAGGTTAGTGCTGTTATCTCTTCAGGTTTTTATGGTACAACGGGGGTAAAACACAAGAAGACTGACTTTACAAAACAGAGTTTACCATGTGATAAAGCCACGTAAACTTCTCTTTTACTGCTAATGACAGACTAATACCCTGTGGACAACTGACAGAAGACAGAGGTGATCTCCTGTTAAGCAGTTCCCCAGCTGCACCCCACAGGGCTTTAAGTCACTGTTGTTTTTTCTGCTGGGGCACAGAGAGAGCACATCGCTGTGGTGCCAGAAGCAGTACATTCGGTGCTGCACGTGGAAGCCAGAGCGCTGGGATACCTGCAACAGCAACGCACGCAGAACCACACCGGTACTGTCAGGGCCACCACTGAGGCTGAGCTAAGCCTGCTGGTCCTTCATATCACACAGGTCCATAAACAGGGCTCTCCAGTACCCACCCTTCTTTTACGTGCTGCCAGCCTTGCTTTGAAGAGACCAGCACTTGACATTTGCTTATTTGATGCTGTCCTCAAGTGATCAGTCCCTATCTCCTGTACCTATCTCTGTACCTTGCAGAGAGCCATCTTTCACACACAAGCAGCACGTATGCTAGGGCAGAGTTCATGATCTCCAGCTGTTCTTGAACTGGAGATGTTCTGGAAACTACTCCAAGGGATGAAGATTTTTATAAACCCAAGATTTTATAAACTCATGCAAAGTCTTACAGAACATTATATACAGAGAGGAGCTAAAGAGAACCTTAGAGGATTCTTAACACAGAGGAAGAAGAGATAGAAAAACTTAGAAAGTCACCTTCAAAACCAGCAAAGAATTATTATTAAAATGGAACTTTATATTAAAAGTGAATGAGAACAGTGTCAATTTATGAATGAAAAACAGGAGAAAAAAAAAGATATGACTATCAAGGAGAATCAAGAACAGACCATAAGCATCCTATATGTACTTGAGAATGTTCCCCCTCTACCTAGCATTTAATGCCCTTGTGGCTCATTCTCCTTTAAGAAGCCTGTCCATCTGATTGCAGTCAGACACCACCAGTAAAAAGGAGAAGAAAAAAATCTCATCTTGAAAAGGAGAAAACAGAAAAAAGAAGTAATATTCATTTTAAATGAATACTTTGGCCAAATACAATTTTGCCAGTAAGAGAAGAAACAAGGCTGAAGGAAGAGCATTGTGACTCCATGCACAAAACGATACTGCAGACAGGAAGAGAACAAATTGTTTTCCACATTTACCGTAGGCAAGAAATAACAGATTTAAAAGATAATAGGGAGACTCTGGCTAGACAGTAAGAATGGAAATCCAATGATCCACAACACAGCAGATGCTGCCTAGGGAAGCTGTGGATTCTCCAGTGTTCACAGAGCAGCCCTGAAAGTTCAGCAGCACTCGCTCAGCACCACAGACAGAAGCTGCTTCTTCACCCACAAGTGACAAGTCAATCTTCATTCAGATCTTTTCTTCACTTCCTCTCCGAAATCTGAGGAGTTCTGTACATAACTTGAGTTCATGCAGTAAGACAATTTAATGCAAATTATATCTATATTGGGTTTTATATAATCTCATGCATAAAAATATCATATATATATAAATACTATAGACAATATATATATACACACATTAAAGATGCCCTTGTAATATTTCCCCCTCAAAAGAAAATGAGGGTTAAACAGCAAATATAAAGCCAGGAAGCTAAGATTCCTGGAGCACTCAAAAACATACAGTTTGAAGTATCTGCATATAAACAGAACCTGTACCAGATCAAGTCATTCTAATGTGTAACATGCATCCATGGTGAGAAGGAAGAAGTTGACTTTAACTAGTAAGAAAACACATGCTTTTGCACCCTGAGCTAACGGTGAGCATTGAGATCCCATAGGAAACTGTGCTGAAGACAATTCAAATAAGCCACTCCAGTCACCTTTCAAGGACAGATTAGATACCAACACTATGTGTGAAGCAGTAGTCTTTTGCACATGTTATCTACTCTGTTCATTCTGTCCATTTGTTATGGACAAAGCATCAGGATTTGCACCTGATCTCTTTAGTTCAGCTCTCAAATTATCACAACTACCTAAATTTTCCCCTCAAGAAGAATAAACCATAAATTCCACATTCACTTAGTAGTGCTTCTGAACCATTCTGTCAGACAACATATTTATCTTTTGGATTCACAAAGCCAGCCAGCCATGTGTTATTTGTTACTGACAACACATGCTTTGGAAGAACCACACAGTACACAGTCTCTCTGCTCACAAAATAAGGCTATATGTATCTGCTCAACAATAAACACCACAAGAATAATTTCTGGGTTTAGGTCTCTTCTAGAAACAGATTTCAGGAGTACATGCAATCCTTTCTAGCTGTACTGTGAAGACTAGTGTCCAACAAACCTCCTTATGTTGGTTCAAAACATGCTTCATGAGAACATAACGAACCAGAACATAGAATCATAGGAATCATAGAATGGCAAGGGTTGGAAGGGACCCCAAGGATCATAAAGCTCCAACCCCCCTGCCACAGGCAGGGCCACCAACCTCAGGCCTGGATCTACACAAGGTTGCCCAGGGCCCCATCCAACCTGACCCTGAACACTTCCAGGGACGGGGCATCCACCACCTCTCTGGGCAGCCTGTTCCAGCACCTCACCACTCTTTCCGTAAAAAACTTCCCCCTAATATCCAATCTAAACCTTCCCTCCTTCAGCTTTAAACCATTCCCCCTTGTCCTGCCATTATCTGCCCTTTTCAAAAGTTGATTCCCCTCCTGTTTGTATGCTCCCTTCAGGTACTGGAAGGCTGCAATGAGGTCCCCCCGCAGCCTTCTCTTCTCCAGGCTGAACAAGCCCAGCTCCCTCAGCCTCTCCTTGTAAGGCAGGTGCTCCAGCCCTCTAATCATCCTTGTGGCCCTCCTCTGAACCCTCTCCAACAGTTCTACATCCTTCTTGTATTGGGGGCCCCAGATCTGGACACAGTACTCCAGGTGGGGCCTCACGAGGGCAGAGTAGAGAGGGACAATCACCTCCCTGTCCCTGCTGGCCACCCCTCTTCTGATGGAGCCCAGGATCCCATTGGCCTTGCGAGCTGCAAGAGCACACTGCTGGCTCATGTTAAGTTTCTCATCCAGGGCTACTCTCAAGAAGCTCTTCTCCCAGTCTGTATCTATGTCTGGGATTCTTCCGGCCCATCTGGTGCTTGAAATAAAACTCAGTATTAGAAATTAATCACCATTACAAGAGCCTGGATTCAAAGGTACAGGAAAACATTATCAAGTCTGTTGCACTGTCTTCTGCAACAGGTCTAAAGAAAACACAGTCCAGGCATATCTTTCACTTTTATACTCTCTCAAGTAACACCACAGACAACAATGTAATCTGCTAAGAAATTCTGCAAGACCTGATTCTAGAGGCAAGCTTTTGCTTGGCAGCACCCCTCACTTCTATTAAACTATGCCCCTGTAGTACCTCTTTGTGTTTCTTTTTAAACTGTCCATTTACAATATACTGTAGGTGAAGTTGCATCAAGCAGAAATACTGGTTCTGGGGTTCTGAAGGACATAGTGGGCCAAAACGACCTGCTCCTTTGAACAACAAATGCTTCTTTCTGTAGATTTTATGAGTGGAGTACAGAGTGCATGTGCAATACACACCTGGAGTACAGAATACATGTGCAATACACACCTGGAGTACAGAATACGTGTGCAATACACACCTGGAGTACAGAATACGTGTGCAATACACACCTGGAGTATAGAATACGTGTGCAATACACACCTGGAGTACAGAATACGTGTGCAATACACACCTGGAGTACAGAATACATGTGCAATACACACCTGGAGTACAGAATACGTGTGCAATACACACCTGGAGTACAGAATACATGTGCAATACACACCTGGAGTACAGAATACATGTGCAATACACACCTGGAGTACAGAATACATGTGCAATACACACCTGGAGTACAGAATACATGTGCAATACACACCTTTTTAAGTATAGCAGTAATCGTATTCAAATGTGTACGTCACACTTTTGTGAAAACTGGGACTCATCAGATAAAAATAAGGTACTGTTGCTTGGCAGGTGAGAACAATATGAGTTTGCTAACTATTCAAACAGCTTAAAGAGAAACCCTAACCAAACAGTTGCAAATCTCCTCAGTCCAAAGAACAGTATCAACACTGGAATATTTCAATAACATAAAAGAGCACTCAAATGCAAAGGTAGCTTTTAAAAACTAAACTCTCAGATTCTCTACTTGGCCAACTCATATCACACTGAAAATTAAAAATGCAAATCAGTCCATTTGCTGATGGTAGTCAACAACTAAGCTTGTGTAAGCTCCCAAAGCCTCTGACAGACTATTCCCTAAGGCATTTCAGCTTTTGGCATGAGCTGAAGATAAATGCTTTCATACCATTTATTTTTTTTTAACATTATTTTATTAACACTGAAGCTCACCTGCTACATTTCATCCCTCCTGTTCTAGCTTGGGGATAAATCACAAGCAGTGTACATACCGGAGGTGGCTAACGTTAGTCAGAGCCCAATTCAGCAGCTTAACCATTGGTGTGAAGCCCGTCCCTGCTGCCAATAAAAAGAGATCTTCTAAAGTTTGAACCTGTGACTTCTTGAAGTTGCCTTCAGGATTGCTGACATAAATAGAGTCTCCTTTATAAAAGCAAAACAAACAGAAAAACCCAATGGCAAATATTAATGAAATAAAGCCAAGGTCATTAGTACTCTGATTTTTAAAAGGCCCTTTCATATTGCCTACACCTTTGGAGTAATAGGGTTCCTTTCAGAAAGGATAATTCTTGTTAAAATAACAAATATTCAAAATGTTGTCTGAATGGATTTTACACTATGTGAGTATACAAACATTTGCAAAGTCAGTGTTAAAAATCTGCCTCCTAACTGGAACAGAAAAGGCAGCGCATCTTCAGTCTACAAAACTGACCTAGCTTGCTTTATTCAAAAGAACAAAAAGTTGTCCTAAGAATATATCACAAGTAACAGAGTTGACACATCTGAACAGCTAAATATGAAGACACTTTTAAGTCAGTCAGGAGAGCTTCATGTAACAGACAGCTGCTAGTTACAGTGAGGATAAGCTGGTACATTTGGGGCACGGAGAATAAGGTTTAAATAAAAGGTGTCAGTATGTTCTGGTATTTAAGCACTACGACCATAGCAATGCCCAGAGAATGAGTCTGAAAGCATAAAGCAAATGCTGCAAAACCAAACAAAAAACCTCCACATGTACTTACCAATGTGTAGGTGGTCAAGTGCCGGTGTAAACAGTCCACAGGAATAAATTTTAATCATTAAATATATCTGTGCACCAGCCTTGCAAGATGGTTCTTTGAAAGCCAGTGGCAAAAAAGGCAACACAGGTGTGTATGGTTTTACTACCTCTGTCCCTAAACAGAAGACAAAAGGATATCTGAAATAATATGAAAAGCACTCTATATCCAGCAAATTTACTGCAAACAAATACCAAGATAAACCAACAGTAAACAAATAATCTGTATGTCCCATAAAAAGAACCCCATCACGTGCTTTTAAGTTAATATGTTACTTTCCACTCCACCAGATCTTATTAGAGTAGCCTTCCACTTCCAAGTTAAATACTATTCACACCACTGTATAGTATTGCTATTTCTACACTACTTAGCAACTGAAAACACTGGAAGGAAAGATCTAGAGTCACCCCCATGAACATGAAAATCAAAATACTTGCATTTCACTTCAAGTATCACAGCTTGATTTTTTCTAAATTGAGATAGCAGATTTTTAGACCTGCATGATTATATTTTCTTCCAGAATCATTTCTAAAAGCCACTGCATAATGACAGAACAAAAGACTGCAAGAGTAGGACTCCAACAAAGAATGAGGTAGAGAGGACAAGCTAGTCCACAACTAAAGGATATTTGCAAAATTCTTCTAAGAAATGTCTCTACCCTGCACAGTGCAATGCAAGTACAGCAACCAGCACAAGCACTAGCATGCCATTTTTTAAAGGACCTTTTAAAAAACAGAAGGATATTCTTTGACCTCACATTTTATTAAGTTTGTCGTTTACAAAATTTTGAAGAACAGCACTCAAACAATGCTTCTCAAGATGCATCCCTCTTCACAATATCACATTATCATGAACATTGTGCAATAGAGGAGTGTAAGGTAGTGTTATCATCACTGCTATAAATACCTCTGAGGGGGAAAAAAACAAGGCGGGGGCGGGGAACCTACAGTATTACCCTCCCCATACAAAAAATGATGTAAACTAAAAAGAACTGACTATTTATATGCAACACCTATACAATAAGCTTCCCTACTTTCATTGATGAACAGCACGACTTCAGCAGAGACAATATTTCAAAAGGAGAAGACCCAATAAGGTCAACAGTAACTGCCAGCCACCTCTATAGCTTTCCAGCAATATTGACCCAATCAGTTCATTATAAAGCAGCATCCTGACATCCTGGAAGCACAGATTTTCTAACTACAATCAGGGCATTAGTGCCCATGTACCTGGCATTCTCTCAACACTCCAAAACGGGATTTATGTAAATATACACATAGCTATATTCACAATTCTTCTTACCTGCAACAGTTTGTTTGAGGTAAACATGCTGCCCGATGGGAATGTGGAGATGTGTGCTCTTAGGCAACGTTAAGCAGAAGAGCTTGGTGTCATGTGTGACTTCTGTCTTAGAAACCAACTTGCATTTCCTGTAGAACAGTTCTAAAAATAAGGTTTTACTTGTTACATCAGTCTCAGTATGTCTTCCTATTCTTACACATCTTTTAATGAGAGACAGAGCAAGGTATGTATTTCATTATATACAGTTATAAAGAGACTACATACAGATGCTTCTTGTATTATTACTTATAAATATTTTTCTAATTTTGGACTAAGGACTCATTTATAGCCTTACATTAGGCTCACAGCAGACTGAACCTGAGTTACCAGCATTGACTGGGAAGCAGGAAAACACAAAGTACTAGGGGAAAGCAGAACCCTCTGTACTACACTGCACCTGCACTAAACTCGCCATACGACTACAGCATGAACACATATATGCAGACTAAAACCAGTTTTAGTAATGCAAATGAAATGTAAGCAAGGCACAGCACTGCAGCAACAGACCACATAAGCCCAGCCACGATCCATATACACCTATTGTGCTGACCGCCCCGCGCTGTCACGGTTTCACTGCTAAGAGCACAGTGAGTATTCCAGGTGCAATTTTTTGGCAATTTTTCAGGGACACAATACTAATACTTAAATGTTTCCACACAAAATCAAACTTAACAACTGTGCCTACAGAGGCAACATACCCTTCAGTGCTATCAATAAATGTTTGGGACATGAACTGGTGCCTTTTGGCTAACTAAAAATTGTGAACTCCAGTTACACATTCACATGCTTGCTTAAATCAACTACAAGGTCATATAAGGTACAGCACACATTTTTGCTGAAATGGTTATTTTGGAGGTGAGGACATGGGTTGCAAATACACAGCTTTTCAACCTGAGCATCAACTAAATGCTGAGCAAAAGGTTGGGTTTAGCAACAAATGCCAAAGCTAGGAAAGTATTCCCCAACCCTTAACTACAGTATTTTATTTATGGATATAGCCCCACTGCCATTACTACAATAGGTTAGTATTTGACTTACTAGAAACAAGTTTCCCAGGTCTCCTAAAATACCAACAGGAATAACAGGTGCTATGTGAGAAAAGTGACAGCATACTGTAGAAATCCAGATACAAAACCAGAGTTATAAATGGAAGATGGGCAGAAGTAGTTATTTTTCCTACTCTACCAGCATTTGCTTCCATGCTGCAGCATTTTAGCTCTAACCTGAAGTACCAGCGTGATGATCGTTCCACGCTGTCCAAACAGGTCTGTAACTCAAGGGAAGTTTCATGGGCTAAAAGACACTGGAAGCTCAGTCCAGTGAAGAATAAAAAAAAAATTTTTAAAAAAAGCAAGCAATAAAATCCCAACAGAAGCACTATGTAAACTCTCTAATTCCAAAACAACTAAAAAAAACAAACCAAAAAAACCCAAACAAGGCAGAGAGAAAAAGCCTCTTCCCTACAACAATCACACCATACCATTTTCCACTGTCATTGTAAAGTTTGTAGCCAGACCCAGTGAACATTTCACAGAAAGCCTCTCAAGAGTTGACAGGTTCATACATGAGAATACTCGAGCATGACACCCTTCTAACAACACTCTACTGAAGCAGCATCAGCAAATACTCAAGTGGCTGGCATATATAGCTGAAAGACTGGCATAAATAGCTGAAACGAGATGCAAAGGACATAAGCCACAACTCAGGCAATTCCAACTAGGCATCACCATGAGGATGATCAAGTCAAACACTGGGGCAGGTTGCCCTGAGAGAACCTCTATCCTTAGAGATATTCAAACCTTGACCAGACAGTTTTGAGCAGGAGGTTAGATCAGATGACTTCTAGAGGTTCCTTTCAACTACCTTAGACTATGGTGCTATTATTTTTTGAGCTCTTGATAGCTAAAAGCACCTTCTGTATTTTGCCAGTGCACCAGCAGATACTTCTTTACTTCCTGATTTTAATGACATGCTGATTCTCTTTTGAACAGGAACGGATTACCAGAAAATCTGGAATAAACATACATCACCAGTACATGGCCTAAATCCTAAAGTCAGCCAAAAATTCTCTGGGGTGGACAACTCTCGTTAAATGAGTCTTGCCAGACAGAGGGCTTAGGCGAGTTTCCAGTGAAGTCTTCATTAAATGCAAGACAAAATACCAAGGAAAGTCTAGGCATTGCTGCACCTAAAGTAACCATCACCACTGCTTCCTTGTTCTCACCTCCAACAGAGGACAGCAAGACACCGGCACAAGCTGCCCAGAGAAGTTGTGGCTGTCCCCTCCCTGGCAGTGTCCAAGGCCAGGTTGGATGGGGCTTTGGGCAACCTGGTATAGCAGAGGGTGTCCCTGCCCATGGCAGAGGGATTGGAACTAGATGAGCTTTGAGGTCCCTTCCAGCCCAAACCATTCTGTGATCAGCACCACTAAAAGGAAGCCCAAGCCAGCAAAACTGGCTGAACTTCATTCTTAACTAGGACTACAGTTTGAGAACAGACACCAACTGCTGGACTTAAACACACACCAAAACAAAACCATCCACAACTCCCACAAACCATCAAAACTTGAGAGGGTCGGTTCTCCCTCCCCAGTGTTTTCTAAGAATCATTTAAGAACTGTGCTGAGTACTTAATTAATTTCATCTAATGAGATACCATTATCTGTACTGCAGTTTCCTTATTGCAGCATTATTACCCCAAATATTTTGCTACTCCCAGATATTCTGGATTAAAAACACAGCTGAACAGTTTAAGACAGCTGGAGACTAGTTACAGAGTGCTCTGCCACAGTGCAATCAATGGCTGCCTGAAGGACCAGCAATCACTACTGACCTTCCCTTCTTCAGTAAGTACAGGATCACAGCTTGTCAATTCAACCACAAAAGAATTTTAAACAGAAAAAACCTTTCAAACAAACAATATTTATCCACAAAATGTTTGAAACTTAAGGGTTTGAACAAGAGGTTCCCACTCAGCCAAGCTTCTCATTGGCTTTATTTCCAAATAAACTATTCTAGGGGGGTCAAGTACCTAAAGACATGAATTACGCACAGAAATACACATTCAAGTTACTAAATACCAGTTGAACATGCTATTTGTGCATGTCCTAAGTTAAAATCAAGTTCATCACACCCCACTATTGCCACAGCAGGAAGCCATAGCATTTTTCCACATGCACTTGTTTTCTTAGATTTATTCCATGCCACAGAGGCTTTACATCATGTCTCTGCAGGCATCTATAGTGGGTAACTCACTAGCAGGTATTTGAAAATTTTTACTCATTAATACTTTTCTCATGTCTTTCATTTCACATCCCACAAACCATATGAAAAGAATGCCTACAGCCCTGAAAAGTAAAAGGCAGTAATTCCATTTCATACCAACCTTGAAGTAAAACAAGCCATCAGCAGCTCTCCAGCTATATAAAAGAAATCTTTTAAAAAGTTGTTTGCAATTTGTTTTTCTACCAGTTGTTTGAAAAACAGTATGTACCAATACAGCAAAGTACAACATACAAATAAATACGCTACAATTGCTGCCAATTTGGCAGACTTAAGAATTACTTGGGAGGTAATACTATGTGAGGTTGGGAGTATATCCCACAATCCTGATCAGATAATGCTCTTTCAGGTACGTGGGAGTGGAGAAAGAAGCAAAAAAAAGATTCACCAACTGATCCACTGCTTCCTGACACTCTTCTGACCTTTCCAACCAGACAAATTCCAATCTTTTCCCTGTATAATGAACTAACTTTTACTTCCCCCTTCTGCTTTTTGTCATACAGAACTTTTGCCCTGACTCACTCAATCTGATATTTGAAAACAGAGACCTTCCTAGGTCAAAGTCGAGGTTGCCCTGTTTGTGATATTAAATAAAATTGCTTCCTTATCAGCAGTCAAAGTATAATTTGGAGCCACAAGCAAAAACAACTGGCAACACAGAAAAGCCTTTCAACAAGAGAACACCAGTCTCTAGTAGCAAGCTGAAGTAGAACAGCTGCTTTCATCAAACCAGGAAGCCAAGTTAACTGTCAGATGCCAAAAACATACAATTTGCTACTATACACAAATAAAAGGCTCCCTCTCAATTCTGGAGCATGATACAAGTGGCAGATAGCAATTCTTACTGGCAGCCCGTTTGCTTGGGATACAGAGCTTCAAAGTACAAAAGCCACATCCCTGCAAAATACAAAAGCCACATCCCTGCACTGCCCCTCCATCTCTTGCAAAGGAGTATCACCCCACTCCCAGCAACCATGTACCACCCAACAGCACCCACCAGCAAGCTGAAAGTTAATCCTTATCTTGTTCAGGTTGAACTTGATTATGGAGCCTTGAGCACCGTTAGCGCCAGCACAACAGAGATCTGACCACACATCTGAGCAGCTGCCTGGTAGCAATCAGTCTTGGAGTGAAGACAACCACAAATCATTAATGGTGACCATCTATTTATTAGTACCCTCAAGTGCTTCTGTTAATTACTAGATTTTACAAGCTTGTTTCTATTATCCAAAGAAGTCAGTCATGCTCTTTCCACATGGTCGGTCTGTCTGTCTGTCTGCCTGCCTTCCTTCCCAGAACAGTTTTCACTGAATCGACACCTTCAGAAAATAGCACAATGTCACAGCTAAGTCTGGCTTATGCACTGTAAGTGCTGTGTCAGCACTGTTACCTTCCATTACTTCCCAAAAAAACCCAACTCCATGATCTACTCCACATGAACTAAAACCGCTGCACCGAGCTATGAAATTACATCCCGTTTTGGTCCCCAGAGGCAACATCACCTTGATTCTCTAAGCATCTGCCACAAGTTGCACACTCTTCAGGAGACCAGAAGTTTGCATTTTTACTGTGTAGAAACAAGTTTCAGGACAAAGATATTTGATATTATCACATACAGCCCCAATATTAGTTATTCTATTGGCTAAAGCTGTTAAGAAAACAGAAGATATGTAAAGAATTGTGATTCATTCAAATAATTCAAAGTAGTCAATTTTTGTTGACAACTACAACTGAACAACTAGGCACAAACCAAAACAAGCCTTAGATACATTAAAAGTACTTATGTACATAAAATTTTTTCTTATCTCCTGCAGAGCAATGAGTGTTTTGAAGGAACACCATGAGCAGATTTGCACACAACCATAAAATTTTATTTAAGTGGTCAGCAGTGATGGCCTTTTTATTTTTTAGTCTGGCAGAATTCACTTTTTCCAACAAAAACAGCTAACAAACTAATAGAGTAAAAAAAGGTAGTCCAAAGATCTGTTCTTTACAAACTAAGACAAACAAAGATAGCTGAAATTAAATTTATTTTTAAAATAATTCCACAGCAAAAGCTAATTTTTTTTTTTTTTTAAAGTTTTTTTTTCAGTTGGTGTCTTTTTACATAATCTGTAGTGAAATGCAGGTCTAGGTAACAGTATTACAGTGCTTGCCTGTCACCACCAAGACTTGCTTGCAATTTCACCTTGATAAAGCAGGATGACATGCAATCATGATCACAACCTATCCCTGCATGACATGGGCTTTAATATTGCACTTCCCAGAAAAGGCACCTATAATAAAATCATATCTTAATACCTATGAGAAAAAAAATGCACTCTATCACTGCATTATTTTTTGTTTTTAATAGGAAAGGTCTACCTTTAGTACTGCATTTAAATTAGACAGGATGCTGGCACTATGACCATTAGTTGTTGTTAATGCTCCCTAATGACTAGTTTCATAACTGCTACCTAAGAGTAAATACCACCAACTTCCCTCCACTGACAATCTAATTACACTGAATTGTGCTTTCTATGTAATACTACAGAGTATAAATACTCCTCCTCCAGAAAACAAACCACTTAATCCTTCTTAAGGAGCATTGAACATTCTTCTGAATCTGACAAAACATCCCCTAAGAT
Organism: Laterallus jamaicensis coturniculus; assembly: GCA_022605575.1. NCBI lineage: Eukaryota > Metazoa > Chordata > Aves > Gruiformes > Rallidae > Laterallus > Laterallus jamaicensis. The sequence continues at coordinate 75,868,752 of JAKCOX010000001.1, read as the reverse complement.
AAGTGAAATTACACTGACAATCGTATCCCGGGGTGCATCAAGCACAGCACTGCCAGCTTGTCCAGGGAGGTGACTGTCCCACTGTGCTGGTGCAGACTCACCTCAAGTACTGGGTGCAGTTTTAGGAGTCACAATACAAACAGGACACAAAACTATTGGAGAATGTCCAGAGGAGGGCAGCGAGGACGGTGAAGGGCCTGAAGGGGTCTTGGTTTGTACAGCCTGGGGAAGAGGAGGTTGAGGGGAGACCTCATCGTGATCTATGGATTCCTGATGATGAGGGGGAACAAAGGGGCAAGCACTGATCTCCTCTCTTTGATGACCAGTGATAGAACCCAAGGGAATGGCATGAAGCTGAGACAGGGAAGATTTAGGTTGGATGTTAGGAAGAGGTTGTTTACTGAGAGGGTGGTCAGACCCTGGAACAGGCTCCCTAGGGAAGTGGTCACAGCACTGAGCTTGACTGAGTTCAAGAAGAGTCTGGATGAAATGTTTGAAATGACCCATACACAAGGAACTGCTACAGAAAAACTTGAAGAAAAATCTGAGGAAGCGAAGAGCAGTGCTCCCACAAACCCTGAATGCTCATGGCTTCAGAATGACCTCAACACCAAACTGGAAGCGTGGAACCTTTGAGTAAAATGATTACTTTTATTAGGAAGTGACCATAACTAACCAAAATAACCTACGAATACATAAAACCTGAATGAAATAAAACTCCCCCAGGTTATAAAACAGTAACATAACTTCTTTCCAATCTATTCCCAGACTTCCAAGAAGTAGAAGTTATCAGTTACACTGTCTTCAAACAAGATTCACGTTGATGGGAAATAAAAACTAATGCTGAGAGTAAGCACTGGAAGTTAAACAAATCCAAGGGCAAAAAATAAACATAAAAATATTTACAGCAATGCATCTGTGCGTTGGCACTATATATAGTGCCAGATAGAAACACCAGATATAAAGCTGTTTTCCAGTTTAGGTCTTCAAAGCAAAGCAGTTCTCAGAAGGAACTGCTTCAACACTGGCACTAATTCTGCTGCTCACACTCAAATCCCAGTATACCTCATGCCAGCTTTCAAGGACAATCAACTCTACTTCTCAATGAAACATGGGTAAATTATTTAATTTACAGCACACACTGCAATTCAGAGTAAGGGAACAAAATCCATGCAGAAACAGAGCGTGGCTAATTAAGACTGAGTGAACAGAAACCTCCAACACACAGATTTTATGGCTGAGTTGAAAGCACAGGGTTGGAATAAAGGAAAGACATCTATCTAGGCCTAAACATTCTTCTTCTATAAACATTCTGGCATGTTCAATTTTAAATTTGGGGGGGGTAAAATTAAAAAACCTGCAGAATAAAAGTTTCTGGACTAGGGATTAAAAAGCCACAGACAGCAATGCGTTTGTCACCTTTGTAATCAGGGGACTGAAGAAACTCTGGCTCAGCAAGTTCTTTAACTTAAGTTTTCTGGAGATTCAGTTTAAACTGATCTGAACTTGGTCAGTGATACATAATAAAGTTATCCAATCCTGTAACACTACTGTGCAGAACATGACAAATGCTATGCTGGAGAATGACTTTTTAGAAAAAGCAGCAGAGTAATCATCTAGGATTACTAATGGTTACTAATGATCAGTTTGGATTTTTGCAAATTGCATCCAATCACCCCCACCTTCCTCATCTGCAAAGGTTCTACAAAGCCAATATATTCTACACTTTCTGGTCTTTCAGGTTATTTTCTCATTTTGTTTTCCATAATCACAAAAAGTGATAAGGAGGGAGAAAATGAGCAATGGACAGCAGACAGCTTATCAGCACAGTCTTCATCCCCTTAAATACAGGTGATACATTAAATATTGAAAGATCTAATACTGAAGTGGATGACTCGACAGTTTCCTAAACTCTCATAAGGAAAAACACATTCTACCTAAGCCAAAGGTAACTAGAGAGATGTGCTTTTTTGCAGTCAGTCTTCCCTTCTGTACCACAGTAATCTCTCAACTTTAAAGGCCTAAGCAGCATAACCAAGAGCCAGCAAGAGGCCTACAAACAGGTGATCAACATTTAATTAGCTCTACAAGCGTACAGGTTGGCTTTCACACGTAATAAGGCAGACAAAAATCAAACAGTCACCTTCTGAGCATTATTAGAGGGCTGAGAGGGCTTTTGAGAAACTGAACAGCTGCAACAAACACCAGGAGCATGCTCATATAATGTAACTGTTGAGAAATTTTAATTTAGCTGTTAAAGCAGCACACTGATCAGGCCACTGTGTTTTGGTGCTGCATCAAGTTCATACTGCTCTGTTAGCACAAAATAAACTCATAGATAACATCTCCCTCTTGCAGACAATTGGCTTATTCAGAGCTAGCTTTGATACCTACACATAGCTTGAAGAGCCTTATTTAATCACAGTTTGAGTTACAAAGATGCATCGTGCTGGAACATTCCTGTGCTGAAAGAGATTACTACAGATGTAGTAGGTAGATGTTGAAGGTTTTTGTTGCTTCACTACAGTTACTCCTGTAATGACTGACACATGATCATGCAGTATCTCCCCAGTGACTCCTGGGGTTTTCATCTGGACAGAAAGGGTATTAAGCACGAGGTGCAACAACATTCAAGCAGTCTTCACTTGCCCCTACTAGACCTCAAATTCTACTGCAGGATAAAACATACCAACAAAGGAAAGCAAGAAAACACCTCAAAGCTGAACACTTTCAAGTAGAAATCCTGAGCAGCTTTCAACAAGACCAGAGAACATTCCTGAAAGAAATGAAGCACGACTACAGGAAAAGGAAATCTTGAGAGAAACCAAATATGCCTAAAGTCTTAAAAGAGCCAGTAACATGGCCATAAAAATGCTTACCTCTGTCTGTGCATTTGATAAATGTATTATGACTCTCCAAGGGCTGTCCCAGCATTTTCCAATGAATGTTATCCTTTTTCTTTAAGACAATCTCTACTTTCCCAACTTTTTCTGCAATGTTCACTAAAAGGGAAAAGGTTTCACACCATTATTTTTAAATACACTTCATACCAAAGAAATATTTTACTCTTCCATTGTAATAAAATTTTAGGACTACCCATTTCTCATGACACAGTGATCTATTCAGTTTAATTATCAAGCCAATTGTGGTTCCAGCTAACTCTTTATGATGTTTTACAGAGCATTTACAACAATGATCACTTAATATGCATAATTAATGTTACCTTATGTACTAGATACACTGCAACAAGCTTCACAGCCCATTTGGTCAAAAAGATTGCTCATTAATCCAGAATCCCCATTTACTGGAAACTGGTAACTATGACCATTTACTTCTTCCTTTCTTTTCAAGGTTATTTGAATGATTAAATCCAAGAAAATAAAAATCTAAGAATAGTTTACAAATACACAACAGAACTGACCTGCAATTATTTTAATCTTTAGTCATATTCAGAGGGATGAGAGCACTGATTTATTACTTTCACAAGCCCAAATGACACAAAATTTTAAAGAGAAATTATTCTGTGTTATTGTTTGATTCTATTATGCCAGAAGCTGGCAATAAGCAAAACTATCTGATGAGTCAGAATAATAAACTGAAAACTCCACATTGTGATTTCTAATTAGAAAAGAGGCTGAAGTGCTGTGAGAGACAGAACTTACCAGCCAAATCTTCTTGAACTGCATGATCTAAGTCTGAAATAAAGAGAAAAAAACCCTCTTACTTCAAGCAAAACCAAAACTGTATTCCAGTCATCATACAGTTTAAGGCTAGAGATAGTGAGTGAGCTAATAAGCCTAGAAACCTGTGCACCTTTATCTGGCCCTGAAATTTCACTCATGCATCATGCCAGTACCAGTGACTTCTGCAGGCCTAAGGCAGGACATTAAGAAAGGCATCTTTCCACCCATCACTTGACCAAAGACTCGTGAAAAGCTAATCACCTGCAGTTATCTAAATCATTCCACTTAACTTTTTTGAATAAGAGCATTTAATAACCATCAAAAACACACTTGAAAAAATTTATACGACATTTACATCAGTTTCCCACTACACCTCACTGCACAAGTAAAAAGTACCTACTAAACAAGTGAAGATGAGTTGATAAACAAGTACTTTGCATCAAGATACGCTAAAGTACTTGTCTCTAATAAAAGAGAAACAAAATATTAAGCAGTATATGTAAAACACACAGGGTCTGATGAGGGGGTTAAAAAAGTACAATACCTACCAAGTTCTATGAGATACGAGTGGTCATCTACAATGATCTCTCCCCTTAGTCGTTTGTCTTGACAGTCAACTATCACCAACTCTGCATTCATATCCTTACATAGACAAAAAAAAAATTAATAAAAGTTTTCCCAGAATTCAAGTTAGATCACAGCTGGACCTCTGGTAATTCTCTGTTTTATAAAATACACTTACCTTCTGCTTAGTATATATGACAATGATGATTAAGCTATCTGTTTGGAACCAGTCATAACTGTAAAACAAAAAACAAAGAGAGAATATACACTTACTTTGGGCATACAAAATTATATTTAACTAGCAGTTTTCAAGCAGAGCTTCTTTCACAAATTTACAAGCCAAATACATTATTATTTTTATTTTTTGAGGAGTTAAATACAGAGCAAATAATTTTCAAAATAATACTAAAATAAGAAAAGTCTAATTATACATCCTAATAGTCAGCACATTACATGGGATTGGTTTTACTTAAAAAGCACATGTATCCTCTTTGCAGTGTATGAACCTCCCCAACAATATTATGAAATTCCTTGACTCCAGATCAAAGTATTAAATAGCCTGTGTGGTTTCCTAGAGTTATAGATTCCCCACAGATACCACAAAACCACAATTTCCTTCACCTCTCAAATCAAGATTTTACATTCCTATGTTCCCAAGCAACCCAAACCTTGTAATATAAATCACAGGTAAGGTAAGCAATAGAAAGCTTTGAAATGCTAATTGCTTGTATTGCCTTAATGCTTGTCAAAACGTAACTCACCCATCCAACCCCTGAAAAGATGTTTCTTTCTTTAGCCCTTTTCATAGGGACCATACATCTGACAATCTCATGCCTGGCTTTCCACCATCCAAGACATGTAACTCTCACCTGACTCCAACATCTCAAAGATTGCAAAGCGAAAGCCAACTCTGTCCCCATAACAAGCTTAACCCCTCCCATATTCCCCCTTCTCCAGTGTCCTAACCACTTCTCTCTACAGTTTGGACTCTTGAACCAGAAAAGAAGTTAAAGAGGAAGGATGCCCCCTCCAGCAGACACTCCTGACAGTTACCACGTTCTAGGTTGCACACCCAGTTGCACACCAGAACACGACAGACACACATGGGAAGAAAGGCCTGGGGAGCACTCCGAAAAACAAGCCATGTTTCAGTTGTTCACAAGCCACAATATATTCAACAGCTGCATGTAACAACCCCAGAGATTACACAGTCATGGGAGATTTTGGTGTAAAGTGAAAAACTGAACCATGATGACTCAATATATCAGGGAGGAAACTGATACCTCAGTGACAACAGCAGGCATGTCACAGTTTGGTTTTAGGGACTGCATCACATATTACCGAAACATGACTACAGCTACCACATTTTAATGCATTCCAGCTTGCAATTAAGTACCTTTCCAAGGCCTGCCAACTCATACATTTATGGACAAATGAACTAAGAAATCAGCCCACCTGGAATCACTTTCCAGGATTTTTCTCAAGAAGCAAGGCTGAGAAGCCTGCAAATATAAGCCATGCATCTGTATATGAAGCAAAACAGTGCAAGTGTAAGAAAGCACCAGAGCAAGCCAAGACTCGCATCATCATCTCCCTATATGGTCAGTAAGACCTTTGGCAAGTTGTTGAAACCTGAACCTCAACTATCCTACTTATAAGAGGATGCTAATGATTTATATTGGTTTAGCTAAAACTTCAAGAACTAACCACGGAGGAAGTTGCCTGTCTTTACTAAGAAATGCACAGAATTATTAAACAGAACATTCAATGGATAATGAAGGACAAAAGTTTACCTTGGAGTTAAATCTTTAGCAGAAGCACCCAGTACTTTCTTCTCAGGAAGCATACCTACAAAGAACAGAGTGTCATTAAAATGTCTGCTGTGATGGTCACTGAATAGAAATAATAATCAGAGATGTTCTGCATTTTAAAAATTGAATGTTCTAAATCCTGTCCACAATATTCAGTGGCTTTATTTCCACAGACAGACAGAACTATCCACATAATTTTAAAATTTTGTTTTTATTCAGCATGTACTTTGGAAAGCAGGCTCCTAGTACATGAAGTTCCACTTCAGAAATTACAACTTCCATATACCACAGAACCTGTGCATGCAACCCTTCTGATACATGCAGCTTGATCTCAGTTTCACCTGCTATCAGCTTGTGATTTCACTTTGTGATGGTGAAACATGGAAAAAAGGTTATCTGGATTCATTTCCTTTAATAGAACTATTTGTTTATTCAGCTCAGATGAACAAATTCCCTTTGGGATGCCCGGTTTAACCTAATTCACAAGTAAAAATTCACATCAACCAGTTAAGCAAATATATCAGCCTTAATAATTCTCTACTTTGTACTTTTCTAGGAATTTTCACAGAATTCAGCTACTTACTTCAATTACTAAACAACATGAAACAGTCTGAAAGAGCCTTTGCTGGTAGGCAATGCTTGGTCAGCCTTTGAAAACAACTGCACTCATCTCTGACCTAACAGAAACAGAACATATGTGGCAAAAAATTGAGCAGAGATGACAGATAAAATCAACTGCAATCCTTCCTCAGTTCTATTAAAAGGAAGTTATATAGAATCATGGCAGAGGAAGCTGTGCAGACTGAAACAGAATATGATTTATAAGGCCATATGAACAACAGGCGTTTTCCTGGGCAATTATTAGGTCCAAGATAACAGCTGGAAAATGCTGATTTGAAGAGCATTCAAAGGTAAACCTTGCAAACCTGAAATGGCTATGCATAAAATAATTAACGTATTCATTTTCAGCTGCCTACATCATTATCCTCTAAACAGCAGTTCTGTAGTTTGACTACAAGTTTAAACACGGTAATTGAGTGGCTCCACCATGTGGGAAGTGGTTAAAACACAAAAGAGTCACTGGTCTTATCCAATCTGTCAAAACTATTTCATCACCCAGATGGGGAGAATTAACCCAAAGCAATTAAAACTCACGGGAATTACTTAGTCTTTGATCCTTAATTACCCCTAAGTACACGCTGTCTACAGCTGCCAAGGAAGCTAACTGGCAGAGCAGTCAGATCACTGCAAAAGAAAAGCAGTCACTTAATGATGAAAGCCTTCTCAAAGACTAGGCCTTTCTTGAGGACACATATCACCATGCTTACATTGGCCTCCATGGATAAAAGGGATTCATGACCAGGCTCACTGCTGTTTGCTTTTGTAGGTCAACAGAAACATCAACAGCCACAATAAAACTGAATGTTATGGCAAAGTGAGTTATTTAAGAGTTACTCTGAAAGACTAAGATGCTACATGAAAATATAAATCACATTGCAACAAAAAGACAATGATTCAGGTGATCAATGGACCAATTAAGGAAAGTGGTCACAAAGAAAAGCTATCTGGCAGCAAAGCCAAAGGCTGACTGCAGGCATGAAAAGAGTTTAAGGTGACAAGGATGAACCCCAGAACTACAACTCTGCATCTCAAGATCAAAATTCAGCTTGCTCAGGGAACTACTTTGCAGAATCCCATGGGATAGCAAGGCTAGCAAAAGAGTTTCTCACATTATCCTTGTAGTCACACTGAACAGAGCTGGGTCTGATAGGTGGATTACAATCTGACAGTCACAAAAGACATGATCAACATCAACATCCCTAGGGAATGGGCAATTCCAATAAGCTTGATTTTGTCAATAGCAACTTGAAGGGCACGGAGTGTCAAGAAGTACGTGAGCAAGAAGTAGTCATGGGAAGCAGCTGAATCGTGAAAGGTTACAGCTCCCATTCAAAGGGACCCAGACAGAAGAAATGGGCTGACAAAAGCTCCATAAGGCTCAAAAACAGACACAAAAATTTGCACCTGGAAAAAAAAAATAATCTGATGGAATAAAACAAGTGGGAGGTTTGATTGGACAGAATAGAGCATTGCAGAAAACCTTCCAGGGACTTAGCAGACAAGCCAAACTTGGACAGATACCGTTTCCTTGTGGTTTTGAAGGCCAGCTTTATTTTGAGCAAGAGCACAACAATCAGTTCAAGAAAGGCATCCCAGTTCAAGAAGGACATAGAACTCCTTGAAAGAGTCCAGCACAGGGCCACCAAGATGACTGAGTGGAACACCTTCCTTATGAGGAGAGCCTGAGGGAGCTGGGCCTCTTTAGCTTGGAGGAGAATGAGTGGTGACCTTATTAATATTTATAAATATGTAAAGGGCAAGAGTCAGGAGGATGGAGCCAGGCTCTTCTCAGTGATGGCCAGCAACATGACAAGGGGCAGTGAGTGTGAGCTGGAGCATAGGAAGTTTCATATGAATATAAGAGGAAGCTTTTTCAGTGTGAGGGTGACAAAGCAGTGGGACAGGCTATCCAGTGAAGCTGTGGAGTCTCCTTCTCTGGAGACATTCAAAATCCACCTGGATGTGTTCCTGTGTGATTTAGTGTAAGTGATCCTGCTCTGGCAGGGGTTTGGACTGGCTGATCTTTCAAAGTCCCTTCCAACTCCTTATGTTCAGTGGTTCTGTTCAACCTTTGTAAAACCTCATCTGGAGTACTGTGGCCAGTTTTGGCTCCCCAGTGCAGGACAGACATTGATATACCAGATCAAGCCCAGGGAGAGATATGGGAAGAAAGAAAGATAAAAAACAACCTAACCCCCCCCAAAATAACAAAAGAAAACCCAAAATACTGCACCCCTTCCCTTGAGGATGGTGTTGCTCATCAGCAATCTGATCTAGCGTCAAAGTTCATTCTGCTTTGAGCAAGAGATTAGACCAAATAAGCTCCAGATATTCCTTCCAACCTGTGCTATTTTATGTTTCTCTGGAAGCTTTCTGTACCCATTGCTTTGTTCTTAGAACATGCAGAATAAGCCTGACCTATAAATTCCAAATATTACTAGGAAAAATAGAAACACTTATATTACTTCTGCTAGGAAGTTCCAGCTGGTTGAATCTCAAAATTTAGTTTTCTATACTTGAAACTCCAGCTCAAGCTTCTCCTCCCATCACCCTTTTCCACACCCTACGCTTTTTTCAAGATCTGATGTGCATATGCTAAATATACTCTATGGCAGAACTGCCCAAGTAATTTCTTTTACTATTAATGCAACAGAAATTGCCATTACAATAATTTGGGTGGAAGAGCAATTCAGTTTAGCTCAAAGGTGCTAGGCTGAAAGGATGATTTTTAAAACAAGTCTTTAGATAACTCTGGTCTCAAATACAAAGTTTAGGCATGCTTGGGTAATGGCAGCGTTTTGAAACTTTGATGTCTTTTGTTTAAAACTCAAGTATGAACAAATGTTAAATAGCTTGACTGTTTCACCCACGCTGACTGTTACCACTAGCAATATATCCTGAAAACCTCAGCTTTAATTGCCCCTAACATTACATACAATTGATGTTCACAGATATCAAGGATACATTTAAGTTGATTGAACTGACACGCTCCAGATACAATTATTATTTCTACTTTTCAGATTGGTAAGACAAAAACTGTTTTCACAAGTGCCAACAACTTCTAAGGAAAAAAAAAAGCCCATTACACAGGCTTCTCTTTCCCACATTCAGACAATAATGATCATTTCTATTCTCATTTTGACTTAAATTTGCAAGAGCTAAGCACTGAGATGCAGTAACTGAATATTAAAAACCTCATAGAGGGTAACCTGAAGAACTGATTTCTCCTATTTTGGAAAAAGTCTTGCCAAAGAGGAAAACTGAATACAAACAATGATCAAGCATCAGGATTTTGGCAATTTCATTCAGATTCATTGGAATAATTTCCTATGTTTCCTGAGAAGTCATATAAATCTGGACAAGAAAAGTTACTGCTAGATGCATGAGGGGAAACAAGACAGGAGAGGGAAGATAGCTTATCCCTCTTTACCTGGATCCACAGTATGAAAGATGCATATGAAAGGTCTGGACAACTAGACAAACACAAAAAGTAAGGAATTAATGAATCAAAATAACCAAGAGGAGAACAACATTCAAGTAGATGGTAAAATTAATCTTCTACTTGAATCACAGAATCACAGAATTGTAGGGGTTCGAAGGGACCTCAAGAGATCATCAAGTCCAACCCCCCTGCCAATACAAAGTATTTATGATTTATGACAAATGGTGATATCATTCTGATAAAATAGAGCTTGTTTCCTAATTCCCCCTGTCTTTCCAGGCAAGATTAAGAGATCCTAGCATCTACTTCACTGCTGAAGAAAAAAACACAACTCTGGCAGCAAACCCTGTCAAAGTTTAGCTTAGCACCTTATAAGGCTATAGAGCAAAACAGGACCAAATAAAATCAGTCTTGCTTACTTTTTTATGATGTATGTTTAACTTTGAGTAGCTCTATGCTTCTGCATGCTAAAAGGCAAACTGCCTTTTAGAAATCAAACACAACATTCACAGAACACAAAGGGAGGGCAAGGAAAACAGTATGAGAAAGAACAAAACAACCAGGAACGCAAATTCACTGGGGAAAGCATAATCAAGTTGTCTTACTCTCACTGCTCCTGGACTTGGAACTTCTTTGGCTTCACCTTAAGACACACCTAGGTTTCTGCTCCTTATGACACCCCAAAATTTGACTGCTCTAGACTCTTTTTCCAAAGTTTTGGTCTAGACTTTTCCATGACTGATTTGCATCTGTCCCCTTTCAGAGGGGGGACTAAGTCAGCCCTGAGTTCAAATCGAATTACTTCCCTGCACAGGTACTCATCTTATTTACTCCACCAACACACCCCTGTCACACACCTCATCTGATGGGACTTCATAAGCCGCATTGTTTTAGAAAGCCTCTTATACTATTACGACTAATAAGTCTGTAACATTTCACACACACAGAATCAAAATCAAATGCATAGTTCATCTGAGGGCGGGCTCAGTGATGCCTGAATGCTTCCCCATCTCTACAAGAACTGCCATCAACCTCCTGCTACATTCACAGCACAATACCTGCCTCTCTCTGAGCTACTTTGTCATCTCAGTCGTTCTCACAGTTACATCTCAAGTAGTTTGGTCATGCTGTGATCAGCTAATTCACCTCCATTTCAACTCAGTTCCCTGTGATGACCCTCCAGCTTTTAGTAGAGACTTATTAATTCTAAGTGTTACCTAAGACTTTGCCTTATCACTGCTGCTCCAGCCCTCTGTTCACCTAGTTTGTCTGATACAGAGAGGGATCAAAGGGTCTAGGCAATTTTTTAGCAGCAGATTTCATAGCCCGCAGACATTTGAGTTCTATCTTGTCTGACTAGAGCAGAAAACTTCTCCGTCTGATACTTCCCTCTTCTATACTACCCTACTGCTGTCTTGTAATACTTTTAATCACTGAATACACAATAATCACTGAATACACAATACCTAATTAGAATTTTGCCCCCTGTAATTTTCACAGATCACTACAGCCTCAGGATCAGATTAAAATACACTGACAGACAGAACTCTGGATAAACGCTGCTCATTCAGTAACACTCAGATAAGTTTCAGATTCACTCTCCACCTTGCTCCAGGTGACAACTTACCATTAAGCTGTTTCTTCTCTTCAGACAAAGTAGAAGAAATCTCTACAAGCATTAAGAAAACAAACAAACAAACAACAAGAAGTTAGGGCAGAACACTGCTGCACATCACATGAAAGAAACAGAACAAAGTGAGGATAACCAAATAAAGCTGCCAAAATACTACCAGATTGACCAGGATGCTTCAGACATCAAAAAGTTACGAATAAATGCAGCACTACCATTCAGAAATACGATGTAGATTTTAAAAAATATTATGTTAAAGACTCAAAATGTTGCACAGCACTAAGTAAAGGGCAGGAAATGCAAGAACCCTCACCTGTAACTTCAAATCAGAAATCACAGATTACCTGGAGTAATTATAAACATCATAGGTTAATAAGCTTGCTAACTCTTTCAGACTTCAGATGACACCTGTCTCAAGACAAAACGTAGTAGACACTGAATCTGACCCACAACTATCTAAAACCCAGTCCTTGGCAGAAATCCAGTAAAAAGAAAACCTTCCAAGAAGCTCCTTCTGTCAAATGGTTTTATCTGACAAGTAATTGGAGTTTTTCATTAAAACTGCAGGATGCTGCAACTACTCCCAAGCACACACACACTAGCAGGAAAAACAAAGACAAAGACCAAAGAGGTAAATTACATCGTGTCAATTCATACATATGATGCTCTTTCAGCCCCATATCTTTCCCCTCATAGCAACCCCCCCTTCTGCCTTCTCTACACGTGTATCTCAGGACACCCTGATATGACGGCCCTTTACTCAAACCTGGCTTCCCTGTGTTCTTCCCGCTCCCTTTTATGAAAGCCAAAATAGGAATGTTGATCCCCTGTTGTTTTGAATTTTTGCCAGTGCTCTACATCACAGCAGCCAATGATAGGGGGAAAATGCCACTGTGAGAGAAAGGAATGGATCCTGGAACAAAGGAGTATACAGTACTGCAAAACAACTTCAGAACTGACTTCATCAGGGCTTTTTTGTTATGCCTATACAAGATAAAAATAATGGGACAGTTCACCCAGGATTTTTGGTTGAGGCTATATCTGTGTGTTCTGCTACACACCACTTCAAGTTTTCTGCCAGGATAGACAACTCATTCACAAAAACCTTCTCCCAATTAATTTTTTTTGTGTGTTCAAAAGTCTACACTCAGTACATTTTAGCATGCTGACTGAAACTGCCATTGCAAATTTAAGGATGGTTTGAGCTTTACAAGATAGAGCTCTACCTCTCTTCCTCATATGACACCACAGCTCTCAGCCTAATCTCACTGACTTCACAATAACACAACACACATTCCAACTCCCCAGACAGGAGACCACAGGATTAACACTGAGATATAGATACTAAGATATGTCTGTGAGAAAAATTAGCAGCAGGAAAGGGTACCAGACAAAGTAATGCCTGTACTTACAAGTACCCTGAAGGGAACTAGTTTAATGCTGTATAGGGTTGCTGAGGGAGATGGAAGGAGAAAGGAGACTCTGAAATCACCTCTTATGTGCCTGGATTCTGCTGTAGTTACCACACTGGCCTTCTCACAGCAAGCACAAACACTACACATTTCACTGCACAGCTCCACTGCTGTAACGTCACCAAAGGGACACTTCCAAATATCCTACCATACCATCAAGCAGCATTCCCCAAACTCAAGCAGACAAAACATTATCTTCAGAATTTTGAAAGACTTTTTAAAAAAAGACTTGAGCATGTAAGGACAAGCTTCAGCTTAAAGAATTCAATGAGCTAATAATTGTGCAACCATCCAAAAACCCACCCCAACACAGGAAACTAAGTTAAACAACCATAAACCTTCCAGCAGTGTCCCAGCAAACCTACACCTGACTTGCTTGCTCTAGACTGAACCAAACAGCAAACAATGATGCTTGCTCTATTGCCAAACACCCTCTGCCACAAAAAGTAATGGATTCCAGAATTTGAAGTCCTGTCTTTATACCTGTGGGCCCATTTAATCCTATATTCAAAAACATACCCCCTAACTCTGAATTTTATTCTTCCATTTTAAAATGTAAATGTGGCTGAACACTGTCTTCTGGAAGCATGCAAGACAAGAATTATTGCTGATAGCAAAATTAGTCACTCATGTTTTTGATAATTCACTATTCAATAGAGAAGGATACATAGCCTACCAGGAATCAAAGCAAACTGAAAATTTTACAGTGAGGATTTTCAGCAAAACCAGTGTCCAATGAATTTTATTCTTAATTAATGAAATCACATTTTTTTCAAGCCCAACATGTCCAAAAGGGACACAAGCAACATAACCCTTCTTATGCCGCTGGCAACCTTTATCCTGCAAGTTTTGCTGGAGCAAAATGGATAGAGTAGTCCGATTATGGAGGAAAGGAGAAGGAAAAACAGACTATCATAGCTGGCAGGGACAAAGACATATTTGTTTATTACTGACTGGCTGTCAAAAGAATTGCTCCCAGTTGCAGAAAAGTTAACAAAACTGGGAAAAGTCGTGTTTGCTTTTAAATTTCTGACTCAGCTGACAAAAGTGCAGTAACTAATCTGTAACACCTCAACTCCACGAAGCAGTTATGCTGTCAAGGTTTCTTCATACTTTGCAGCATTCAGCTTAAAAGCTCCACACTGGGATTAGCTACCCAGCAACACGAAGATGTTAAACATATTCCCCTTCACATACAGGCCAAACTGCACCTGCTCGGCCACGTGATCTAAGCGCTAACCAGGGGTGTAGTGCACCTTGTCAGAAGTTGGAAGAGCTACAAGAACTGGCTGAAATTTCTAAACTAAAGGATGCCACAGAATTTGAGAAAAATAAGTTACAAACATGAATTCTTTCATGCTTTCACTCAGTTTTACTGAGGGTTGTCAGTAATAACGTCTGCTTCTTAGGTATAGGAGATTTTTGCTCTGGCCTACAAACCAAACAAATGTGAAAGATTCAAGTATCAGGAAACCATCACCAGCATTTTAAGACAAGCTACTACCAGCTCTTGCTGTCCTGCCTCAGAGGAATGTTGTATTAGCAAAGCTTCCTCTGAGTAAACACAAACAAAAGGATCCAATAGAGTATTCTGGAAAGGATAACTGTCCATAAAGTGTATTCAAATATTTCAGTACATATGCAATTTGCCAGACCGCTCTCTGGTGCTGAAATCACCAGACTAAAAAAACCTGACTTTTATTTCAAGATTAGGGCATTGCCAATGACACTCTGTCCCTTGGGATCAGAAGAAGGAAGAGGGATCTTGGGGAAAAAAAAAAATTTACATTACTTCTGAAAGTCTTCACACATAAAATAGTTTAACCCTCAGGAATTTGCTGTAAAAAGATACATGTTGAATATATGTAACAGCCTCCATCATATGCAAGAATAAAAACTCAAGCATGATGATTTAAGATTTCTCGTGACTCCCATACAACTTTGGAGTAAAACATAATAGTAATTATTCAATTCTTAAAATCCTCACCTTTTGGAGCAGTAACAGGCTTGACAGCCATTCTCCCAACAAGACATTCCTTCAGCATTGATTCATAATTGACCCAGCGATGAACCTATATTAACAAAATTGATTTTCACAGAATTTGTAATTTTTACCGTGTTGTTCTAAGCACTGAAACAGAAAAGTTAATTTTTGTACAGTGGCTAATGTAATTAACTTAGCTGATTTAAAAAAAAACAAACCCACCACTCACTAGTCCATCGTTCAGGGCTATTTTCTCTCTATTATAGATAGTATGGAATTAAATGAAAAAAAAAATAGGACCATGAAAAAGCAACAATAGTTTAACTTACTCATTTTGCTTTACAGTATCTAAACATTATCATCTTGAGCTACAGAAAATCTTTCAGAAGAGCATTTTTATCTAGTATGCTACAAAATCAACAGAATAAAGACTTTGTTTTTACAACAAATGTAATTAATCCTGTTTAGATGCAAGCAAGGGGAAGGACACAAAGATAAATAGTAGCTTAGACACACAGACATCTCCTACTAAGTTGATGTATTTCTGTTTGTTTCTGCCTTACAATGACTGAATCATAGGGAAGGTACCTATTCTAGAAGAGTCAAACAAAGTGAAGAAAAAGCAGTAGCTTTACAGACCAGAACTGGAGAACTTGCAGAAGAAATGGATGGCAGAAAAGCCAATTCTGAGAGGACATCCAGGATAACATCACAAGAAGAGAAAAGGAAACAAAGTGCTGCATGACAAATTTGAATGGTGTGCAGATTTAAAAATAAAAACTTTAAACTGAACAAGTTAAGAAGATGAGATAAAGAATCCCATCTGCAAGTTTTATCTGTATATGATGAAGCTACAAGAAAGAAATTAAGACTTCTGAACGAGTTCTTTTTTTTCCAGAAATTTGAGAAACATAGCACTCTACCAAACTCTTTAAGAGATCAGTATCCCACAGAGGGGATAAGAACAGAGAAGTCTCCAGAACAGGACAGACATCAGCCAGAAACAAAAATGTAAACAGCGTATTTTTAAGGATCCGAACTCTACCACTCCCACGATAAAACAAACTAAGAAAAAAAATATGTAGCAAGTATGTATCTGAACTTAGTAACAAACTGAAGGGATTCCACAAATATTCCTGATGTCAAGAATCCTATTTCCCAGGATCATACAATACTTGACACTGGTCCCACTACAGAAACTCAAGCCACAACTTGATACCAGGTGAACTTTTAGGACATAAACTCCAAATTTCTTGAAACCAGAGAATTATGCCCGATTCCAACACTTTGTTTGTGAAAGGATTAAACCAAACTTAACAAAGCTAAAACATCATTACATCTTTATTTACATTCATTGTTAAAAAACATTCTGCAATTAAAGGCACAATGCTGTCATGCACAAACTGTAGAGAGATCAAGACTTGCTCTCAGAAACAAAGATTTCCTTTCTGCTCTTTCCTGGTTTCTCAAACTCTCCTTCTGAGCCAAGAAGATTCAGAGAATCTCTGTCTGTTTCTAAAAAATACCAACTCAGTGAATCATCTTCCATAGAGCCAGGTTTGCAAGCAACTCCTCAGAGAAAGTACACCCATTCTGCAGACCCTTTATTTTCTGAGTCTTTTCAAAACATTTAAAGAAATTATAAACAAGGAAGAGACCAACATCGTCTTGTGATTTCTTCACAGTCAGTTAATAGCAGCCCCAGTGAGTGTTTTTTCTGTAGTACTTTGTTCACAGATAATGCAGTGGCCAAGTTAAGAATCAAAAAGGTACTACAAGTATTTTTTTAAAATGTAAGTTCTGAGAAGAAAATGCCTCCCAAACAACAGCAATTAATTGTTACAGTAATTTATTAAGAAGATAAAGTTGTTGCTAGCTTTACTCCTATTTCTGCTAAAGAAGAATTTAACAAAATGGTCATTCCAATATTTTGACAGGACAAGGGGCAATGGCCTCAAGTTGGAGCACAGGAAGTTCCGCACCAATATGTGGAAGAGCTTTTTCACAGTGAGGGTGACAGAGCCCTGGGACAGGCTGCCCAGGGGGGTGGTGGAGTCTCCTCTGGAGACATTCAAGACCCACCCACGCCTACCTGTGTGACCTGTCCTAAGGAACCAGCTATGGCAGAGGGGTTGGGCCCGATGATCTCTCAATGTCCCTTCCAACCCCTATGATTCTGTGATAAGGGGAGCTTTTCATTACTGCCTTTTGGTGCAAGGTTTAAGCCACGCTACATGCCTGCTCCAGCACATGTAAGAGCCACTCAGAGCAGTAACTCACTGCCTTTCCTTACACCTGAAAAAGACTGAGTCATTATTTCCACTAAAAAGAATCACAAAACACAGATTTTTCACAATGCCTTTCACTGAGCAAGCATCATTCACAGCCAGTTGTTCTCACCTGATCAAAGAGATCCGTACCATCAGCTCCTGCTGCTTTCATCAGCTCATCCTCCCCACCGGGATGATATTCCATGTATGGTGTGACGTTATACACAAATCCTAGAGAAAATAAACAGTAGCAGCATTTCTACAACCACTCCTATTTTCCAAAACCAGCCAAAAGGTTGCTGTTTATTGAACAGTGCAAGGGCAAACAGTAGACACAATTGAACAACCAGCGTCATTTTCCAAAGTCAGAAACATGAGTTGCACACTTGTATAGAACACAAGAGGTGTTATTACATCCTATAATGTCATACCACTTTTCCCTCTGAATGTCTGGAGAAACCTGCAGGGTTAAGATTTTAACAAAATAACCCCTGAAGTTGAACATAATGTATCCTAATTAAGGGGTAAAAGAACCAAAAGGTGATTTAAACAGAGACTTGAATTGAGCTAGCTAGCACACAGAATCATTTTCACTCTCCCTCCCAATTATGTTACTCCTAAAGTGCTGTTGCAGTTGTTCTGCTATCACCCATCACCTATGGAATAAAATGCTGACTGAAATATACTGTCTCCCATAAGGAAAAACTGGTACATCATCAACAAAACCTCTATTCTCCAGATTCAGCAATACAAAAAAAGCTAAGCAGAGCTCATTATAGGCATACAACTCTGGTATTGAGTTCGTGTCAGTGTTCCTTCTGCACGAGTACTATTCTTAGTATTTCTAGGGAGATAAAACAATGCTTCCCCGTAAGTCCGGAATGAAGTCTAATTATTGTTGCTAGGCAACCAGAGTAATTAAGAGCCTGGAGAATGCAGCTATAAACAGATTTAACTACAGACATATCGCTGCTTAGAGGACTATGCTGGCCTACCTAGCAGAATATTTAAAAGATATCTAATGTTATCAAAGCAGGAAGCTGTCAGAAGTGGAAGTGTGTCAATGCTTTCATGGGAAGCTTTTAACACATTAAGATATATATGTTGATTTCTTCAGAAGGAGAGGGAGGAATTCAGAACTTGGGCAAGACGACGACATATGCAGGACAATTCTAGTTCCTAGAAATAACCATCCCACACAGTAAAGGAAGAATCTGATTATTTCACTGACCTGTCAGTCTGATGGATGCATTCACTATGCCATCTTGTGTACGTCACTCATTACTGCATGCAGTAAAATCTTAAGTTTATCTACAGTTAAGACTTCCCAAATATTAGCCAAACATCCATTACTAAGCTTCAACAGCAAAAGAAATCTCATTTATATACCCTTCGTGGTCTTTTTAACACCCCTCCCCCCCCACACACACACAAACACTCTTTATATAAATTTGTGGCCTATATGGCAGCTTTCTTTGATGACAATCATACTGGATTTTTGAAGTTAGGTCCTATCTATGTCACATTCCTCTCTTTTTTAAACAGACAGTCTAACTACCAATGCAGAGACCTCATCTAGCTTTTCCACGGGGGTGTTGTTTTACTACCTGTCCACATATCAGGCCCACAGATAATCTATCAGGATTCTCAGTTAAGCCTTTTTTTTCATCAGTAGTTGTAGAACAAAGAAAAGTCAGAGATGGAAAAATTTAAAGACAGATACAGAAGCAGCATGATGGAATTCTTGTAAAAACCAACTCAGAGATGCAGGCAAGAGGGAATAAGAGATTAAAAACAAAGCAGAAGCAATTTTAAGCTGTAGGTCTGTCTGCAGTAGTAGGTGTCCCTTTTTAAGAAAGGAAAAATAGACCTCTGCAGTAAATAAGCTGTTGGACTCAATGATCTTGCAGGTCTTCTCCAACCAAAACCATTCTGTGATTTAGCTCTCCTCCCAACAGTTTTGCACAGGTGTGCGAAAGCCGCACACAGCGCATTAACAATCCTATTATCTTGTGCAATGTCAATGCTGAGCAGCATTGTACCCTCACTTTCACTCTCACCCCTTTAACACCCAACAAGCCACGGCTGCCCTTGCAAGTTCTTAACTTTCTTATGATGGAGTTCAGAGATGACACTATGTCAAATACTGGTGTTGTTCCTTACCAGACCAAAGCTGCTGTTAAATGAACCGCTCTTCCTAGAGAAAGGTCACGTTAGCTGCTCTGATCTGTTTAATCTGTCTTCACAGAAGTGTTCTCTCATAGCAAACTTAAGGCAATATTAATGTATTTTAGCCTGTAAAACTGGGGAGCAAACATTTTACTCCTTTTTATAAGGCAACTAGGGACTTCATTTTCAGCACTGAAAATACTCTTCTAGCCACAGCTATTGCTCCAAACCACTTTTCACATGCTATTGACTTACAACATACAACACTTTCAACTTCTGAGCTAAAATTTAATTAAAATAACAACATAAATAGAATGGCTTAGTTACCACAGATATTTGTTATGCTAGATAGAGATTACACTTGCTCTGTGTGACAACGGTCACATGCCTTACTGAGCTTTACGAGGAAATACACGGGCTTGCATGCTTATTTCCCAAAGACCATTCTACAGGCTTAAGTAACAGTTTTAATATTTAGATGGCTCTGGATGCTTTAAAGCAATCACTAAAAATAGTCAACTAAGGATAGTAAGTTCTCCAAAACTTAGAGTGTAAGGACATGTCAGCATTTTCAGTAACTTATTCTCACTAAGCCCTTGTAGTTTGAGGCATTGCCTACAATCCTGTATTTTATTAGCATCATATGCAGATACAAAGTAGGTGTTAAACATGCCCACTAGGAAGGCTTCTGAAGAAAGGCTTGAAAAGAAAGAAAACCTTTCTGACACAAAAACCCGAACTTCAACAAAGTTGTGTCCAACTATGTCAAGACTACACCTGGCCTAAACATAGAAGGCACACAGTTGGTTTTGGGGTGTGACTTTTGTTGTTTTTTGTTGCATCTCTTTAAGTGCAGAAGAGAAGCTAGGCAAAAAAGAAAAAAGTGGAAAGATGATGACAGCAGCCAACCTCTTATACATATCCAGCAGTCCTCTTTTTTGTTGTGTTTTGCAAGCTCATCTTCGGTCACTTCAATTAGCCTCCCTTTTAAGCCAGTCAAGTCCTTTCCACTTTTAGTTAGCCGAATCCAATCCATAAGACTCCTTCCTGGTTTTAAGGGTACCTGAAAAATAACAAATGTACACTTTTAAACTCTAAAAGGAAGAAAGAGCCATTCAATACACTCTTCTGAGCTCTATAGGAGGAGTCAGACCAAACAAGAAATACTACAACCCATATCCTTCACCAAGATTTGGGAGCCCCGCTGAGCAGTAAAGACACTTAAGGAAGCGCCCTATCTAATATACCAGATAAGGCAATTCTCAAACATCAACAAACATTTAGACAATTCTTCCTAAAGCAAACTGCAGATACCAAGTCCTCCTGTGGTAGTAAAATGCTTTTGTCAGCATCATTTGGGATAAGGCCTGGAAATCTACAGGCACCAAAGTCAGGTTTGAAAATCATGGCCAGGTAGGACAAGGTAGGAAAGTTCACCTTCACAGTATTCATACTTTCCACAAACTCTACCACAACTGGAAATCCTGCCCAGAAAAATCTGGGGCTGAAATCTTTTAGCCTATCAAGGGTGTATTAGCTGTGGCCTGCCTGGCAAGGTGCCTAGCACCTTACTTTTCAACAGTGGCACAGATCCCTTAATCCAAACTCTAACAGCAGGGAACAGGGTTAAAGAACTGGTGTCTCTCAGAACTGCAGCAAAACCTCAAGCGAGAAAAACAAAGAGCACACTGACCCACATCACTTGATGCTACTTTCGTCCAAATACAAGCTTGCTTCCCACATGAGGTCTGCAGACACCAAGTGCCCCCAAAACCACTCCAGAGGCAAAGACCCAACACACGAAGCTTAAGCTGTGGGCTCTGATTCCAGGCTGAAAGTCTCTGTCTGAGCACAGAAGGAACCCCGAGACAAGTCGGGAAGGCAGAGCAGGAAGGGTTATTGTCACCGCCTTCCAAAACGAGAAGTACCAAGTATTTGTCAGAGCCGCAGCAGAGCCAGCTAGCTCCTCGCCCAGGGCCCTGCCGCAGACACCGCCTCCCCTCGGCGGCGGCTCGAGTACGAGGCCTCCCGAAGGAGGCGGCCAGAGGCAGCCCTTCCCCAGGCGCAACCGGGAACCGACCGGCACACCAAGCAGCTTCGCCAAGAGGAGACAGGCTACACAGCCGAAACTGAGCGGGGGAAAACGCAGACACACCTTCCCAACCCCGCACCGGCCTCGGCCCGCATCCCGCAGCCCTAAACGACGGTCACCGGCAGCCCCGCAGCCAGGTCACAAGCAGCACTGCGCTCTGAGCCCGTGGCAGCCACCCCCCCGCGATGACGGCGGCCGAACCGCCCTTACCTTGGCACGGCTGCCCGCAGCCACCCGCTGCTGGGAGCTGGGCGCGGGGAAGGCCTGCGGAGGAACGTTCAGCATCCTGCCGGCCCGGGCCGCGGCCTGCGCCCCGGCGAGCGGGGGTGGGGCGGGCGGAGCGCTCCGGTACAGGACGCAGGCGCGGCAGGCGGGGCCCGGGCGGAGCTTAGGCGCGGTGGCGGCCTACCGGTTCCGGTCCGGCCGGTGTGCGGTGGAAACCGTCTGGGAACTGAGATCCTCGCTGGTACCTCGGGGTCTTGTGGCAGGGCAGGGCAGGGCAGCGGCGGGCTTCCCTCCGTGACAGCGCGGCGGGTGTTGAGGAGAGAGCTCCGTGTACCCCGCCCGCCTTTTCATCCTCCGTGGGGACTTGGTCCCGCCGTGCCCTGGAGGTGGTTTTAAATCCAGGGCTCCCAGTGCTCCCAGGTCGCCGTTATCGCGGGTGCCGGTGCTGCTACCCACACGCTGAGGGTAAAACCTTTCGGAAGGGCTGTGTGTGAGGACACCCCTCACCCCGAGCTGCCCCTGCCCTGAGGGACAAACACTCCAAGGATGCTACGGGCACGCTGAGCCTGCAGCAACGCACGGGAGCCACTCGGGCAAGCTCAGCTCTGTATGCAAACCAGACCCGGCAGAGGCACTGGCCTTTGAAATAAGGCTTTTTGTTCCTTTATTTAGGGTCTTCACCTTGTATGACCAGCACCACACTTTGCTTGTCACAAAGCAACTCACATTAGGCCCCTGTCATTTCTTAATGCCCACTTTACAAATAAGACTTTTCAGCTCCATGCCATATCTATGTGTAACAGTGCAGCTCATGTACATGATAGAGCATGAGTGCCTTAAGGCAAATGCCTTCGTTGAAAGCAAAATCTAGAGTCTGCACCCTTCTCTCCATGTAGAAGATAAGTATATCTCATGCTTGAAACTGCATTGTAACACTAGGCACAAGATTAGAACACTTAATTCAATGCTCCTTTGATATGTTTCCACATGGACTTCATAGAGCCCTTTAAAGCAGGTCATTCATTCTCTGCTCCTAAAACTGATACTCAAGGTGCAGTCTGCAAGACACAGGACCTCAGGAAAAAAGCTAAACTAAATCAGTACTTTCCCTGTCTAAAACAGGCCAGGAATAGAACAAAGGAAAAGGGTTTGGATAAAATTACAAAACATTTGAGTTTTATTAAGAATAACTTACATACAAATAAATTATATTTAAAAATACTATAATACATTTTTAAGTTAAAATTAAGTCTCAGAAGTTGCATTGGCCTTTTCTGCCATCAGTCTGATTCTGTTCTTGAATCCTGTTCCAGTTCATCTTCATCATCTTCACTATCAGAGTCTTCATAAAAGGAAATTGTCGCTTGAACTGGAAAGTTTTTCAGAAGTGCTTCAGCTTCCTGATACAAGTAGTCATAGCACCTTGACTTGGGCCAAAATAGTCTGAAAGGAGTATACAGTAGGCTTACTTAATATTATTACATATTCTGCTTGGAAGCAGACAGACAAACAGCAATGAAACTCAGCTAAGCATCCTACATAATTTTTCCTCACAATTTGCTGAACTGCTTTTTACATTAAGCTAGAAAAAAAATCTGGATTCCATATTTTGATCTGCAGAGACAAAGACGCATTTAAAGCACTGGTTTTATGGCAAACCTAAAGTGCAAGATCTACTGCATCTTAAAACTTATCACTCCTGTAACACAATACCAGTATTGCCTAGGGATCTGATCCAAATAATACCACCTTCACTGGTACTATTCCTAGGGAATGTAAGGGATGTCAAACAAGATCCCCAAAATATTTGGGTTTGTTTTCTTAAAGATCCCCAGTCTAAAGTGCTATTGGCAGTGGTCTTGAGATAAGACCAAAGTGGAAGGAATGTTGAAGTCTAAGGGGATCAGACCTTGATATTTCACCCCAAACTCCCATTTCCTTTTTCCAAGAAGAATCACCTAACAGACTCCTTACAGAAAACACCCTGCAGGTCTAGCTTCTAAAGTAGGCTGTGTCCTACCCAGAAATTAACATTAAATTGCTGGCATCCTGGTGTTGCAATGGCTGACCCAGGCGGTCAGCTAGCGGGATACTATGTTGCACTAGTGTAGTCCACAGTTCCTGTTCCTTTTCAACTAGCATCCTCTTTCGCTTACAATTTGGAAGTAGCTGGAAGAAACAGGCAATGAAGTTCCAAGAACTAGCAGACCAGGACATTGCAGCATACTTAGTGACTGCTGATTGTAAACATTAAGAAGGAGAACTGGACTGTTTTCTGTTTTCTAGCAATTACGAACGTGCTTTCTAGGCTACTGCTTAACAGAACCCTGCTTCCTTTGCAGCATGAAGTAACTGACACTTGCTTTATTAACTTGCCTCCATTCCCAGTGTTCCCTGCAGCATTCAGTCATACCTAAGCATAGGAGCAGTCACAGTGAAGTCAAGAGTACATGCAATCACTTAGATAGCCTGTGCATCAGTATTTGAAACATCAGAGCCTAGATCTGAGAGAAAGCCGCATCTTACTTGGATTAACTACTTGTGCAATTACTTTAAGCACCCTGCCACACCTACTAGTACTTCTGAAAGTAGACTCGCCCACCAGTTCAGCTGTAGTTATTTTCTTTAGCTCTTTTCCAGAGCTGAGAGTGCAGATGCTGTATTTACCCTCATCCTTAAAGCAGTAAGTTACCTAACTATTTTTCTCAGCAACACTTCCTTAGCCCACTCATACTCTTTCCTCCTGCCACTCTTTCCCACACCTGCACCTGCTTGCTTACACCAAGGGGTCACTGGAGGCTTGCACAGCAACACAGCCTAGGAACTAACCCTCTCCCCTTTTTCCATTCTGGACGCAGAAATGAGTAACAAGGTGCTTCGACCAACTCTGCCACCACAAAAAAAACCCCCAAAAACCCACCCCAAAAAGCCAAGAAACAAACACAGTCAAAACACCAACCAAACCACAAGACACCCACATAATTGCATAACACGCCTAAGTCCCACAGAAGAATGTCAACATCTCACAGCGCCGGGAGGTTTTGTAAACCCCCAAGTGCTGGCAATCACTCGCCCCAGGATGCCCCAGTTCAAAAGCACTCCGATGGCAAAAGCACTCCGAAGGCGCTTTAATGCCTATATAAACATATGGGTGGGAACAAAGGGGCGGGGGAGGGAGTGCTCGGTCAGCACGGCACCGGACTGCCGGGCAAGGGGCTCTCCTCGCCGCGCAGTACCAGGGGCCCGGCAGCCAGCGGGCCGTGTGCGCGGAGCTCCCCCCCCCGGGAACAGACGGCGGCCCGGGGAAGGCACTTACCTGACTGGGTGCGTGTACTGAGCCAGTTTTCGGGAGGCTTCTGCCAGCCCGCAGGGACTACGAGGCTAAGGAGGAGAGAGCAGAGATGAGCCAGCCGGCACGGCACCCAACCCCCGGAAAGACCCACCCCAGCAGCCCCGCTCCGCCGCCCCGCTCCCCGAGACTCCCCAAGCGTTACTATGGCGATGCCGGCGGCGGGGATTCCCCTCTGCCCCATCCCAACTCCACTCACCGCGGCGGGGCCGGTGCCTCTCCATCTGCCCGCCTCGCCTTGTGCGGGCACCCAGGGCCTCCAGAAGGGCGCAGACCTGCGAGGCAAGGGCAGGACTGTCTCCGCAGCGCCGGGCCCCGACCCGCACCTTGGGGGGGAGGAGAGGAGCGAGTAGTCCTGCGGGGGTGGTGGCGCTGCCGAGGGCGGGCGGGGGCATCCGCACCCCAACCCTCCGCCCTCCATCCTCCGCTAGTCCACGGCCTCTCGCCTAGCCCTCTCCGTCCTGGGCCAGGAGGCTTTTATAGCCGGCGGCGGCCCCTGCGCGGCGCGCAGCCCACCTCCCCCGGCTCATTTGCCAGCGCCATCAACAAAAAGGCTCCACGCGAAGGCGCCGCTGTGTAAACACGGGGCGCGGACGCGTGTATGCCCCAAATGGCCGGGAGTGGGGGGGGATTTAGCAAGCCGGTGTTAATCGCACTTGAGCAGACACATGGCCTCTGCTGGGGGAGCGGCGGGGGAGGGAGAGGCGCTGTGGGAACGGGGCGGGGGGGCGTCGAGCTCCGGGCGAGGCAGCACCGGGGATGTGCCCG
Source organism: Laterallus jamaicensis coturniculus (assembly GCA_022605575.1). Classification (NCBI taxonomy): domain Eukaryota; kingdom Metazoa; phylum Chordata; class Aves; order Gruiformes; family Rallidae; genus Laterallus; species Laterallus jamaicensis. The sequence goes on along the minus strand of JAKCOX010000001.1, from coordinate 75,842,672 downwards.
GGCCGCTCTCCCCCCGCCCCGGCGGCGGGGAGGTGAAGCTGCCGCAAGCACGGCCGTTTGCTGTGAAAGATGTGTTTGTTTATCTCCCCCTGAAGCGGCGGGGCAAGGCGGGTGGGAAGGGAAGGCCCGCGCCTCCGCGCCGCTGCCGGTAGCGCCCGCCGCTCCCCGCCTCCGCGGCGGCGGAGCGGGGCTGCCGTGACGGGGGGAGCGCTCCCCGTGAGAGGCGCAGCGGAGCGCTGGGTGCACGGACACAGACAAAGGAATTTCGCCCTGGGGTGATGGAGAAAGGACGCTCCGTAGAGGCGTCCTTATCTCATAATTCGTCACCCCCAATACCACCCGTGACGTATCCCCCCTACCAAAACATTGCCTTCGTACTTAACGTAATGGTTTGGGGTTTTCTTCTCTCCCCCCGCACCGCCCCCCCTCGTATTGTTTTTTTTTATACATAGGGTATGTTTACAGGGGAAACGTGCCGCCTTTTATTCCTTTTCACATGCCCTTGATTCTTCATTCTGCTGCCAGCATCGGAGGCTGCTGCTACGCGAGCAAGGTTTTCTGCCAAACTCATGCCGTTTCCCTATCCCCCGGTGTCAAGGGAGCTTGGTTTTATTTCCATTTTATATGGGGTTTTTTTTCCCTATTCTTTCTGAGATCACAGAATCACAGAATCTTAGGGGTTGGAAGGGACCTCAAGAGATCTTCGGGTCCAACCCCCCTGCCAAAGCAGGCTCCCTATCTCATATTACATAGATAGGCGTCCAGACGAGACTTGAATATCTCCAGAGAAGGAGACTCCACCACCTCCCTGGGCAACCTATTCCACTGCTCCATCACACTCACTGTGAAAAAGTTCTTCCGCATGTTGGTGCGGAACTTCCTGTGCTCCAGCTTACAGCCATTGCCCCTAGTCCTGTCCCCACTGACCACTGAAAAGGGGCTGGCCAATTCCCCCTGCCACCCATGTCTAAGATACTTGTAAACACTAATTAGGTCCCCCCTAAGTCTTCTTTTTTCCAAGCTGAACAGACCCAGCAAACACTGCTGCATGTGCGGGGCGATGGTATGGAAGAGCTAGTAAATAGAAATAGTATCAGCCCTGGGGAAGCTGGGAGGGTTGGTGGGATGGAGCTGCCCTGGATGCTAAAGGAATGAAGATGCTTCAAACCCAGGTAATTTATTGGCCCATTAAAGGCTGACAGGACTGAGGCACTACAAGGACTGAGGCGCTGCTCTCGTTGGAATAATATTTTCTGCCTTTTTGAATGTAGCCAGAAGAAGGATGTCTACCTTAGCACTGCCCCAGAATAGCTGCAGATTGAAGGTTACTTGTCCTTCTCCACAACTCCTCAGCACAATCCGCGTTGCTGAACAACACCAGCAGAACACGTCGTAAAAGATGTTGCATATTAGAAGTTATGTGGGAAATGGAAACAGATTAGTAGCATTAGATTAACAGCTCCCTCCCTCCAATCTTTAAGTCAAAACCATGTGCAGAATGAATTGATCATTCTGAAGAAAAGCATCATTTTAGGTTGAAAGAGAAATAGATGGAAGAGTGCATGCATTTGAGCTCACACATGCTGTGGTACATTCCAGCTTCCTCAGTGGATGTATTCTGTCACTTTGGTTCTGCCACTGAACCACTTGGAAAAAAAATATAAGTATTGTGACTAAGAGTAAGTAAAGGAGAATGTATTTCACAGTGAAAAGCCCAAGTTAGTAGGACTTTAGTGTTTAAAACTGTTTAAAAGATTTACAGAGTAATTTTACCGCACTGTGATGTGTGTAGCTGCTTGCATTTCCCCCCAGCCTCATTTTCTGTGGTCTAGAGTCAGATTAATTAAAATCAGAGAGAACAAAAGGCTCAAACTCCAGATAAATATTCATCTTCTTGTTAAGAAATGGAGAATGGAACAAAGTAGCTCATGCAGTCAGTTGAGTTTGGTCATAAGCAAAATTGTATCTATTTTTTCTCTTTCCAAATGATGACTATGAAACCTTGTCAGATGAGGGAAAGCATAAAACAGATGTTTAAAAGCCGTCTCATGGCAGATTCTTCCTTTGCCTAAATGAAGTGAGAGCAATAATTTTTGTAGTTGGTATTTCTCTTCTGAGCAGTATAACACAGGCTGTGTGAGGAAAAAAGAAAAAGAATAGAGACTAGGTTCGTTTTCTAAAGAGGAAAAGCAGAAACATCATCACATTAGTAGTGACGAAGGACTAAGAGAACACATCAGCTTTATCTGTTTGATAAGGCATAAAAATTGGTTTCAACAACCAGAGTAAAAGCAACAAAAGAAGAGGTGTCTTTGGCCAATTACTCTTAATTGTCTCAGGATTCTTTTTAGTACCTGCCTGAAATGAGAAAATGTCCTAGGGAGAAAGTGTGATTTACCCATTAGAGAGCAAACTGAAACAGAGGTGTTGAAAGGATAAGGAGAAAATAATGACTAGCAGCTGTTGTTCCCCTGCATATTTTCACACTATATGACTCTTCTTGGCTTCATAGTTTAGTAATCTAGTCCTCTTTATTGAGAGAAATACAAATTTTCTCTCTTTGCAATAATAGATTATTATTGTTGACACAATAAAAAACCCAAACAACCCAGATACCTAATATTTTGCTGTCTTCCCACTGATCCTGAAATATAGGCTAGAAATCATTAAATGAAGGCTGGAAGATTCTTTGTTTTGGCTGTCTTGTCTTCTTCAGTTTGTGCACAGAGCAAGGGTGCATTGGTATGTTACTGTCTGAGACACGGTTTAATCCTGCTAAAACTAAAACTTCTGTAGGCAGGAGCTGCGTACAGCTGCTGAGCAAAAAGTTGGTCACACTTAAAAATGGGTTTGGGTTTGATTTTTTATGTTGTAGAGGAAAGCGTAGTTATGAATTCAACATGAAGTCTGATAAAAAGGCAATCTATAGCCTGCATTCTTGACTCAATTAAAACAGTATTCTCCTTTCTGGGCCTTAGTCCTGCTTTTTTTTTTTTTTTTTGTATTTCAGCTTTTTACAAAAAAAACCCTGTAACTCTTGAGCTGAAGGTTATTCTTCCTTGTGTGTAGATAACTAGACTGCCTGTAGTAAAACAAGCCTGTGAGTCAGGATCTGCACTGTACTTATTACATTCTGCTGTAAATGTCACAGCAGAATGAAAACTGCTATCTGATATTATATGGTTTTGTTTACTCTCTTATGCAGTAATCAAAACATCCAGGCGTTCCATCCATTCTCACCTTCCTGAAACTTCTCTCAACAGATTCTGTTGTTGTTGTTATTTCCTTATATCACTTTCCAAGCAGGTTACAGCTGGCAATTCACAGGGTTTGATCCTGTTCAGCCACAGTTTGATTTTTGTAGGGACTTTCATATAATTGCAATTGAACCACCTGAAATGCAGTACAAATAATCATCTTACAATCACTCTGGCTTTACAACAGTAGAACTAGAAACCTGATTTTGTTTTCTCAGAATGCATACCCTAGCACTGTTTATCCAGAAGGGAAGCAATTTGTTTGGTTTGGTTTAAATTGATTAAAAGCACTTTTGTGTCTTTCTGCAGTATGACATCTTTAAATGTAATGTACTGTTAATAGGATACACAGAAGAGCAAACACAGAGGTCTGTGCAGATTTGAACGTGCTACTATAAACAAAGAAGGTGTTCACAAATGGCTTAGAGCTAAATTTGGCAAGACAGTGCTAATCACACTTGGACATGGGAATATCTGGACAGAGAACACTCAGCTGGCTTCATATTAGCCTCTCTAAAGGCAGTGATGGCTCTCATTTATTAGTAAAACAGGGACAATGCCTGAAAATTATTGTCTGAGTTGATATAGGGAGAGAATTGGCTTCATCTTGTTAGGATTTGGGTTTAGTGAGAAAGGCAAGGTCAAACATGTGGAACTGCTCCTCAGCTTACTGAGACTCGGCTGAAAAAAACCGATTAACAGGCAAAATTTGATCTTAAGTGCTTTATAGCCTAGCTTCACTCTTGATGCTTCCAATTTTGGCAACACTTCAGGACTGGGTTTTGGAAAGCAAGTGTATGCATGGTATTTGTATACAGATATTGACTGCATATACATTTTTATTTATATGTTTGTTCTATCAGGTAATAAATAGGTAAATTTTTTTTTGCCTGCAGATGTAAAGTTTGCCTAGGAAATTAATGTGCACAATGTTGGTAGATGTTGGTCTGTGTGCAATCATAATTAGAGGAAACTTTGCAGTAGTGACTTATGAAGTGTCAAGCTTTTTTCTTTATTTGTGATTTGATATGTGGGGCATTATTTTCTGCTACAATTTGAAAAGAAAGCATCAGTTTGTAAAGAATAAAGAACAACACAGATGGTTTTACCGACCTCTATCCTAGCCATTACTTGGTTTTGGTACAGTATTTTCAATATCACTAGTGTACTGTGATTCCTGATAGTGGGATTGGCTCAGCACTTCCACAAAAAAATTTTTTTTGTGTCAGTGAATAATATAAGATCCAAAGAAATAAAATAAACACAAGTTCAGTTTTCTTAGGGGAGAAAAAAGGGTATAGAACTTGACCAGCAGATCAGTCTATTTGCATTACTGAAAGCTATAGAACTACTGCTTGCCTAATATAGACTGAGCTTGTCCTATTGTGTATTTTTCCATCCTATTATATACAAAAAGGCAGCACATATTCTGACAGTGTAACTCTGTTTAAGCCCCAGTCCCCAGTGTTTCCCACAGAGAGGTACATTTGGGGGCCTAGAGATGAAATGCTCTTTTGTGGACACATCCATTCCCACTTCTCCCCATCTCTCTGGATTTTGACTAGGCTTTCCTGAGGAAAATTATTCTTCCCCTTCCTCTATTACACTGGACATGAAGGGTTGCAGGAATGCTGGAGGGAAAACTTTGTGAAAAGGAGGGATGCATTTCCAGGAAAGCATGTGTCTTTTCACCCTCTGTGTGCTAGTGGGAATCTCGTTCCTGGTGACTTAGGGTTAGAGGATTTGACGGTGGCCTCCCTCTAAGGAACACAGCTCTACAGTGCTCTCTGTCAAGGAGACTGGGAGCCTCCAACTTCCACAGATTTATCCCAGCCGTTAGAAACTTTGCGGTCACAAGAGCATGTTTGGGTGGCCGTTGGTATCTGTTGTGAAATGAGCAATGCGTTTATGTGTATGTGTGTGTGTGGCACGGGCACACCTACCCGAGCCCCCTGTGTGCCCATGTGGCAAGGTGTGACTCCCCACAGCAGGTTGGGCTTCCTCATTTCCCTCCCCTGTTGCACTCTGCTCCCAGGCCCAGGCTGGCAAATGGTACAGGGTAATGTATCCACATGGGAAAGTGACACGTTAAGGGGCTGAGAATGTGTAATGGGATCAGCCACCGGTTCTGTGTAACCTTTTAAAAATAAGAATATCGTTTGCTGTTGAGTTACGGGCACGTTAGATCCCACGTGGGTAAGAAAGGGAGACATCCCTGCTGAACACCAATCTTGTAACTTCTTTTAATGGAATGGGAGCCAGTGAAACACTGATACATCATTGATGCTGGGGCTCAACAGAGGTGTCTGGCACGCTCAGCATAATGCAGCACAATGTCACAGCGTTTGCTGCAGTGTGGCACCAGCAGGATTTGCCCTCTCGCCTCTACAAAGAAGCGAGAGGCAGCCAAATGAAATGAAGTTGCTCTAGCCCAACAGCTACTGACAGAGGAGATGTAGAAATTGGATAATCATTGGAATGTCCTGATCTGACTTCTCTGACTGGTAATACAGTCCCTAGCAGTGTCATCTCTCCTCTCACAATATTCCATTCAATTAACTGTTTCTTCAGATTTATTGCTGCCTGCCTACAGAGATAGTCATGGAGGCGGAGTGGTGGTTTTTCAATTTCCCCAGTATCTCTAAGACATCCACACAGCATCGACTCTTCAAAAAGGATGCATGCCACTAGGCTGGTGATGTATATAAAGCAGTGTTTAACCTCTAGCAGGAGGGAGAGAACTGCAAGAAAAAGCGATGCCTCTGACAAACAAGGTACCTGAGAAAGGCAACGTGAGTCCTAAAGATAGCAGTGCCAGCCCTGAGGAGCACACACGGTATCTTGTACTGCACTGCGGGAATGTCAGAGCTCTTACCCAGACGCCTGGAGATAAGCACTGACAGAGACCCCCCCCCAGCCCTGCGGTTCCTCCCTTGATTGATGCTATGAGGCTGCAAATTCCATCGTGGCAGAATTTCATGACTTCTTCATTGCATGCTCACATCCCAGTGATGTTAATGTTTTCATCCAACACAGGGAACTGGGAGGTCAGTGTATGGGTTTGACTTAATGAAGATGGGTATTAATGGCTGAGGTACCAAAAGTAAATGCTAGTATCACTTATTTTTAAGACTGCCTGTCAGTTCCCTTAAAAATCACATTTTCCATTATTTGTAACTTTCCAAATTTTATTTGGACTAAATTTCTTAATGCTTAGTTTATTCAGGCTTAGTTTGGGGGAAAACCGCAGTCAAATCATAACAGCTCTAATTATTGAGCCATTTCTGAGTATGAGGGAGAAATGGTAGAAGCATCATCTTGTAACAAAATAACTTCTAGTACCTGTTTTGGGGAGGAGTTCAACACAAGCGCTGCATGGCTTTGGACCATGAAGTTTGCCATAGCACCATAAATTTGCCTTTTGGGTTTTCTCTGAAAACCCACTCCAATTCAGCCAGTCTATAAAAATGATAGTTTGTGTCACTCATTAAACAACTTTGAAGAAATAACTTATTAAGTTCCTTGAAGAATTAAATCTGCCAGAGGCTCATTTCAACCAGAACTGATCAGGATTCTCCTTGCAACCTTAACTTTGTGTTGCTGTGGGCTGGGGTAGATCTTGAAGTGAGTTATCCATAGTAAGAGGTGCTTGCTTTTCTTCTGCCCTCCTCTACTTCCTTTGTATAGCCCAAACACCAGTCCTGCAGCAAGAGGAGGGTGGTGGGAAGAGGAGGGGGAAGAGAAGAAGGAGGGGAAGTGGCAGATGCACACTGGGAAGTGGGGTTGAGGGTGGGGCTTCTGGGATATTGAGAATCAGCACTAGAAATTATCTTCAAGGGAAGGCAGTGAGGAGGTTTAATTAGCCCACTGGAAGACTAAGCCTGGAAAAGGAGACAAAGGGGAGCCTGTTCACAGATTTTGGAAGGAGCTCCTGGACCTCCTCTTAGGCTGACTCACCTCTTTTCCTGAAGTCAACCCCCATTCCTTGGACAGAGACCGTCAGATCCTGGAGCAAAACCTCCAGGGTCACAGCAACTTCCTCCACGATCACTCTTTCCCCTCCATCAGGGGTTACCCACCAAGACAGTGAGCCCATATCTGCATGGCAGAGCCTGTTGGTGTACTCAGAGCTCTGACACTGGAAGAGGCTTGGTGTGGAGAGAGGTGAGGTGAGAAGACTCACATGAGGGACATCCCTGCTGGCTGACGAAAGAGTTTAAGTCCTGGGGAAGCATCCTGAAGGAGTTGGCTCCAGCAGTTGTGAGGAAGGACAGCTTGAGCATGTGGAGAGAGCAGACTTTGTTTGGACAAGGAGAGTGAGTTCAAGTCCCCAGTAAGCAATGAAGAGCTGGAGGAGGGAAGGGGCAGGACAAGTCACTGGTGGGCAAGGTTGCAGAAGCGAAGCAAGAATGGCTGGAACAGGAGCTGACAAAAGAAAGCATTGAGCATGGGAAGGACAATTTGGACTGGAAAAGAGTAACGTGATGATGTCAGACAGCAATGTGTTCTGTGTGAATGGTGAAAGATGGATGAAAGGAGACACTGGGAGAGAGAAATAGCACTAATAGGGTAAAAAGAATGAGGTTAAGGACTGAGGACAGGAAGAGCTCCATTTGCCTGCAAGTAGGCAACAGACTGGGAAAACAATCAAAAGGCATGAGGCAGGCTCTTCCTAGTGAAGGACATTGGGCCTGGATGTCTTGGTCCCAGAGGTGGTGTGGAGAGACATCCGGAGGGTAGAATGGTTAATAAGAAGTGAGGTGAAGAACCAAAATTTGGAAGACACATGACTAAAGTATTAGTACATTAGTACATTTTAGGGGAATGGAGAGAGGAATCAAGTTTGGAAAAAAATAGGTATGAGCCCAATGTACACCCTTCTGAAGTCTTGGTTGGACCTCAGGAAGCTCTACCTCAGCAATGCCTAAGAAACCTGCCAGAAAGGACCCATCATCTAGGGAGGCTTCAAGCTCTGTTAACTTGAGTATCAAAAGTCTGTATCATATACCTGCAGTATGACTGTTGCATCACTTGATTGATCTACACCCCACCTCCCGCCCTGAGTTGTTCTGTTTGCATTTATACAAACACAGGAATTTGCCTCCAGACTGTGCAAAGTCAGTCTGCAAAGTCAATCACACAAAAATCCTGAGACTAAGAGGAAAAGTAGAAGTCTGTGAGGTTCACATCTGAGTTATATTTACTCTAATTAAAATGTTTAACAGTTATCTAAGTCTAAGGTGGTGAATTCAGGCTGCTGTTAGGTAGGAACATTCAGAGGACAACTAATTTCATTCTAAGACGAGATGTCTGGGATGTCTAAAATGTACAGGGCAGGGAAGATGACAAGCTCTCTGGCACAGTCATGGCTCTCTAATGACTTTAAAAGATGAATAGTTTAGCTTTGAAATGTCTAGTTTGGCTTGAAAATATCTCTTAGAAATATTAAGCTAGGTAGCGTGACTCCCAATGACATGCTTCTGTGTTTGTGTGTCTGATATGAGAGTCTACAATATGATTTGTAGGAACGTTTGAGTCCTGCCCTCCCAGGGTTTCTAAGTGCAAATTCCCTCTTGAATTTTCGTGCCCTAAATAGCTTGGATGCTGTAGATCTGGGGCTCATGATGGCAGCTGAAATGAATGAGAATCATGCCTGAAATGCGGTACTATTTCATTCAAGGCTATGGAGAAATGACATCATCGTTATCTCAAACTGGCTGTCCAGGTTTAAAAAGCCTTTTTAACATTAATTACCCATGTATAAAATGGCAACAGTAGTAAGGCTCTCCTGATCCTTAATTCTCTGTGAACCCTGTTGGTTAATTCCTGCAGCTGCCACAGCTACTGGCACAGCAGAAAACTCATCAGAGCAGCATTTTGAAATCCTTTCCATAAGTTCTTGCCGTGCAAGGAAACCATGAGAGTGCGTAGGCTGCACAGAGAACAAATGATCTATTGAATAGAAATTTAGTACGTTGTCATCACCTATTCTGGGCAGCAAGAGAGAGGGGACTGGTGAAAAACAGGGGACGGGGATGCCGATGACTGCTGTAATGCATATACACATACAAACTGAGTTTGCATTGTGCAGACAACCATGATACTGCCATTTTTCTAACTTTCTAGTGCTTGCTATCGCAGTCTTAATAATGTTGTTTTGACACACGATTGTCTGGGAATGTAAGACAGATGTGTCTCTGGTTTATTCCATCTGGAGATTTTGCCCAAGATCCTCCCCTTTTCAATTTCCCTCTAAAGCTCCTGTGCATGTTTTTATATGCCCCAACTTAATATAGAAGACATTAGAGTATTCACTATGAAATGTATCATAATATTTAATATATTTTATATTGGGTAATAAACTAGGAGGTGCAATGTTTGGCTCATAGATATACATATATATATGTATATCTATATGAGCCACATATTTGTGTGTGTATATATATGTATATGAGAGCCATATACATGTATATATGAGCTATCTATTTATATATACATATGTATATATTTATTTTAAACACACACAGATACATATACTTGGATTACTACGGGGAAAAATTCCAAAGTAGATGATAGCGAATTTTCTCTGATAGGCATATAATTGGTTTTTTTTAAAGAGCTTGAAGATCACTGTCACAATGCTTTTAAAGCTGCATCCTCAATATTTTTATCATCTTTCTCTGCTCAGCATTTTATTGATTTCTTTCCTCTTTGACCTGCAGCCACAGTCTCATTATCACACACTGCATTCATGTACATCCCAGCATTCACGATGTGAAATACAGAATAGCATATGAGTGTGATATCACAGTACTGAAAATGTTCTTGTCCCATCTTTTAAATTTTTCTCCTGACAGATTTTTTTTCATTAGTACACTTTAAGAATTCCACGGATCCCACTTTCCAAGTTACTGATGTGGCTTTACTCTGTGGAACAGAAGCCTCTGAATAATTATCATTTTGTTAGTCAGCCAAGTATCGCTCTGGCCTCCAGGCATTACTGCAGCATAAGTATAAAAAAAAACTCTGAAATTTTTCCATGACATTTACCTCCTGTCTTCTTAACTAGTTCTTTTTCCAAAACAACAGTTTGTATTGTATCAATTTTTTGTTGTTGTTACTGAAATGCTTTATGGCTAAAGTAGATGTTGTAAATTCTTGCCGTTTGTTTTTTCTTACCTTCACAGAATTTGTTTATATTTATGATGTGAAAATATAACATATATAAAATATATATTACATAGAAGATTTTATATATTCTTACCATCCTAGAATATATATTATATAGCGATGTTGTGAATATATATATGCAATACCTTTATATTTAGAAATTAAATCCATATTAAATTAACTTTTGCCTAAATATATATGACCTAGTTGGAAACTGGCGCATAACAAATCTAAACGTTGTCAGATATCTCTTCTGAAGTGCCTAAGTTTTGACAAATATATATATATTTTTTTTTTTAAAACCAGTGCTGCTGTTAAGAAGAAATATTTTAAAATGCAAAGAATGTTCAGAGTGTTTTCAGCTGAAATGCAGAGATCATCATGGAAATTATTACCTTGGGTATTCATTATCTCGGCCCTGCAAGAGATCGCTCGTATTGTCCCTGACATCAGCATTGGGCAAATATTCCAAAATGAAATATTGTTTGACATGCACACCAAGTAGCTTTTTGTCTGAAATAAATATTTGAAACGCACTGAAACATGTATATTTGACAGGGGTTTTATTTATTTACTGATTGCCTTCGAGAGGATTCAGAGGACATGAAAAGGGAGCGGTAGGACTAATTTGTACAAATATTAAGTGAATGCTCTGTTAAAGCAACTTCTATTCATGTATGTTCTTAAGCACCTTGTTGAAACAAAGTCTTTTTCTTTGAATTTGACCTATAGTAGTAACAGATGAAAACCAGGACTATGTAATAATTGCGGAATAGGTGGAAGCTTCATTTCCTAGTGCATTTTTTGCTTTTATCTGGAAAAAAATCCCCTCACGTTGACTGGTAGCATTCTAAGGGGCTCAATGGCCTCAAAAGGAAATGCTGTTTTAAAACCTGCTTTGGCTCCCTCAGAAACCTGCAGCAATTTTACTGTGAACTGCAAGGGAGTTGTGTCGATTCTCAACTGGTGCCGCAGTGCAAATAAACACGTTCCCTTCAGAGGGAAGGAAAGCATGTCCTGACACTCAAGACCTGTCCCTGCTCAACCAGACAAAGAGAAAATACCAGCTTCTGAGGCTCCATCCTTTCATTTCAGTGCTTCAAAGGACTGCAGAGATGAGAGGCCCTTTGCAAGACTGCTTATATCCATGAGCAAGGAAACAGCAGAGGATCGGTGCTTGTTTTTCCCTGTGCTGAGGCAGAGAAAAAAAAGGGTTTGGAGAAAAACTGATGGAGCTTTTCTAAAGAGATTACTGTTTTTCCTCCCTTCCCTGCTGCAGCCTCTGTTCTCTCTCATTGCTCTCTTTCCATGGCAGGAGAGCAGGTGCAAGGCAGACGCTTTGGCAGATAAAGATGTTCTAGTACTATAATTATAATCAACATATCTGTGTAAAATACCCAAGGGCTTCTGCATGCACAGCACATACAGGAAGTTCCACATGGAGTTTTCAATTCCTTGCTTTCAGTCATTGTATCAAAAATGTTATTACCTTTAATCTTCTGGAGGATTCCAATTTTTTTTTTTTTTTTTTTTGCCAGGGTGAGGAGGTAATGTCCCTGAGAAGCACTGGCTTGGCCAGGCTTAATCCTCCTTTGCATCCAAGATGCCCTTGGTGTAGTGGGATGAGAGGTGAAGCATTGGGAGCACTCTGCAAAGAGTTGGATTTACGGGTGGCACCAGCTTCCTCAGCATACCCTTTTGGTTTGTATGTAAGGTGGGCGTCAGAGAAAGAGTAGAGGCATATGTGGCACAAAGCATGTTATTTTAATAGGCTTTGCAGGGACACAGGGTTCCCTATCACAGGCCAGGTAGCAGGACAAATCTGGAAGGATCTCACAGACAGAAAGCAGTGGCGGTGTAAGCTTTCTGGGAAGACTCCCTGGAGGAGCAGGACACGGGGTTTTGCGTCCTCCTCTGCGCTGTGTGTGCAAACCATAGTGACAGTTGGAGTAATGGCTTTCTGAGGCAGACACAAGAAATTAGCTCAGCTTAATAGCATGCCTCAGTGAACACTGAACTGAGGATATAATTTTCAACTAATCATTTGCTTCCAAAGGTTCATCTCTGTGTGTGCAAGCATGCCCCTTTATTTTCATAATATAGCTGTGGACGGGCTGAGAAATACTTGAACATTGCTTGTTTATTTGAAAACATGCATCTCTACTGTTAATAAATTATGCACAGACTGGTTTTGCAGTTCCTCCTCACCAATCTGAGCTGCATTGAGGAAGTCTGTCAGTGAGATGGACAGACTCGCCATGTCTTGCTGCTCCCTTGTTGAACTGAACTGCTACGATTAAACTCCCCACGAGGACATCACACACATTCATATTTATCAGTTATTATCAGTTAAGATTTCTGTTCCCTGAACGTCTCTGGCATTGTGTTTAGGAGTTTTTGTTTCTGTAAACCAGCGCTCCAGTAAACAGAATAAGGGCAAGCACAGAATGTGTGAAAACTCCAGCTCTCAATGTGGAGGGGAAGGAACCTGCTAGCACTCTGGATGAAAAAAAAGGACTGTAGGAGTGTTTTGAAATGGAGGATTGAGGACAAGATGACAGGTGCAGGAGACCATGCCAGTTGGAGTGACTCATTACTGAAAGGGTGAAGCAAAAAACACTCTCTCTGTGCCTGTGAGAAAGTGAAAAAAATCCAGATAGGAAACAACAAAGGTTGGTGCAAACAATCCAAAGGAAATTTGGCACACAGAAAGGGATTAGATCAATATTCTACACAAAAGTGGTCTGTGTGGCTACTGGGAGTATAAGGATGGAGATTGGTGCACTGGAACATTTAATTTTAAATGTTTGTAAGAGTAGACATTTGCCAGAAGATAATCAGTGGGATACTATAATGCAGCAGAGCAAAAATATATCTGAGTAAGAGAGAGAATATTGCACCATTAGAAGAGCAGTGGTCTTTGCTAAAAGAAAGCTGTTTCAAATTGGTAGCAGAGGGATTAGGAAAAGTTCAGAGCATGGTGTTATTCCCAGATAAAGGTTTTAGACAATTTTACTTCTTGGCCCAACTAGTCAGACTATCTACAAGAGGAAAAGCCACTGTAGATTTAATCCTGAGCAGTCTACAGGAGCTATTTCTACGCCTGACTACAGAGCAATAACTTCAAATCCAGTATCTCTGTAAAAATGGAAAAGGCACCAACATCCCAAGTTCAAGAAGGGAGATGCTCACAAAGAATGAAGCTCATCAGAAGTGAATGGCCAAAGTCATCTCAGGATAAAGGTAACTGGTTTGTATGTGAGGGAGGCAAGCATGGCTTGTAGAGGTTGAAGTCACACTTCGCTAACATACTAGGCATTGTTTGAGGTATCAGCAACTCATACAGTGCAGATGACAAAATGATTATAACACCCTGTGAGCCATTGTTGAAACTGTATCTTGAGTATTGCATGGACTTTTGTGCCATTGATAAAGCAGAATTAGAAAAAGCATGGAAAAGAAGCAATTAAGGTCAGAGATGAAGCATTTAGGCAAGGGGAGGAAACATTACAGGACTCTTCAGCTTAGAAAAAAAAAGTGACTTAAAGGATTTTATTATATCTCTGTAAATCATTAATGGTATAGAGACAGTAAACAGCTATTTCTCATAACCTAAGATCTGGAAGCATCGTATAAAAATGCTATGTAGCAGGCTTAAAATTAACAGAAAATGCTTTTTCATATATTGTGTAATTAGACTGAGAAACTCATTGCCACGGGGTGCCACAGACACCAAAAACATAGGGAAGTTTTAAAAAGTATCAGACACAGTTAAGGCAGATATATCCCAGCCTTGTCAGCATCCAGTGTTGGAGAATGAATTGAACAAGTGCCAGGCCACCATCTGGGGATAACTCTTCTTACATGCTAACCGAAGTAACTTAAAAGTTGGAGGAAAAAATGAGTTATTGTTTTCTCCATTTCTACCCAACAGATTATAAACTTGTGATTATTGCAAACCAAGCTGGATTCCAAGTGATAATTTCAAGAAGAGCTCCAGCTAAGTTATCATATCCTGAGGGTTCTCATCTGTAAATGGAAAATAAACATGAACACCAATTCTTTCTTAACTGAATGAAACACAGCATCCCCCTTCTGCTTATTTCAGTGAAGATAAACATCTTTAACCCATATAAAATATATCCCTTTTGAGGCACAATTCAATGAGTTCCACTTTCACACTCTCTGTCATAGTGAGAATTTGGTAAGAAACACTGTTAACAGCAACAGGGCTATTATGAGACTGATGAAATCAGTCCTCTTGTCGCAGCTGGTTACTCTGAAAACAAGGAAAACGGTGTTGTGCTTATTTGCCTTTTTTCTGGTGGCTCAGTGCATTTTGTGACTTGTCTTGAGCCAGGAATGATAAATTTAATTAAGCTCCTTAAGTTCTGACTCAGTAAACATTAACACTCCCCCTTATGCCTGAGCAAACACGAAGATCTCGTGTCAGCTTGGGAACAGTTCAGAGTGCTAATGTAAACAACACAACTTCAGCTATTTTTGCAAATGGTCCTGAAAGGTATTCTAGCAAGTGTCAATCACACTTTGCACTTAGGAAGGTAATTTTGCTTTGTGTTCTGTATCTTATGAGTGGAATCTCTTGCATGAATGCACAAAATTATTTCTTTGGATAAGGAGGGGGGGGATCAGTGCTAAGAAGCCTCTAAATTGTCCTCCCATAGGTTAAAAAAGTCCAAACAACCACACAAAACCCAAACCAACCAACCATCCAAACCCCCCAAAACCCAACCCTGCAAGTGACTAGAACTTAAATGTGCAAATATTTCCTAGTGACATGGAGTAGGTTGGATTTTTTTTACAGCCTGCCTCCCCCCCCCCACCTCTACTCCAGAGAGGCTAGAGTTACTTTTGTCCAAATTTGTATCTGGTCACATACACTTTCACAGAATCACAGAATCATAGGGGTTGGAAGGGACCTCGAGATCATCAAGTCCAACCCCCCCAAACATTTTATACAGATACGTAAAGGCACATGTGTGTAGGCATGTGCATCATTGTCCACGGATTTGTATATTGATCAATAAGGGCCAACACTGGCATACCAGCATCTCCTGGAAATTTCAGGTGGCCATATCAGCACTGGGATTGCATCTGGCTTCAGAATTCACTATATTTGTGTTGGGTTTTTTGAAACTGCTGACTGGTGGTTGAGGTGGGCAGGTGCGTATGCAGAGGAAACGGTCCATCCTGATACTGTGGAAGTCCTATATGATCACATGTGTTTGGAGGTCCTGGGTTTCTTGGGGAAAGAGACTCTGCTCAGGGCATACTCGGAGGAACAGCATTGCAGCCATTAACTCTTTAAGTCAGTTGCAAGAAGAGGATTTGAGAGCAATGATGTGGTAGAGCGATGGTTTAGCAGTGCCAGCATGATTAAGGTTCTGTGGGTCTGCTGGAGGTTCTGTGAGGGCTTTTGGGCAAGGCAGCTTTGGAGTGGTGTGGGGCTGTGAGCATTGCATGCTAGCCTCATGATGCAGTAATTTTGACAGAATTAATGAGACTAAGCAATGAAGTTGGATCTTGTTTTGCTTTTGAGTTAAACTGTGGTTAAACTCAGCAGTAAAAATACGGTCAAATGGGATTTTCGTTGTTTCTTATGCCTTTGATTACAATGTAGAGAGAGAAAGTTGAAGTAGTTTCTATAGTCAGTATTTCTGTAAAGGGAAACCAAATCACAGCACCCATTTGCATATCAGACCTCTGATGGCTCCTCTGGTTACTGGCCTCTTTATTTCTTCCAAAGTGGACACAAATAAACCAGTCTCACTCATTGAGTTTTTGTGATTGCCATTTTGTGTTCTACTGCTAAGTGGCAAGTTTTGCATTGCGAAATATGAACAGAGGGAAACACATCCAGGATTGTTTTTCATTCGAAACACAGGACAGGAATATTATTTAAATAAGGCTTTGAAGTTTTATGAGCACTGAAGGCTTAATTGACCCAATTAATGTTCCGTTCAGTCAACACATCATCTAGTCCTTACCCTTTTCCTGGCTCCAAACTACATCTAGTTTACAAATGCATAGATGTTTAGCAATCAGTCTTTTTGTCCTATGTGAATTCTGTGTCTTGTAGGTTCTGTGGGAAAGCATCGACTGGTTTAAAGGATCCCTATTATTTTGCTATCTTTGTTTGCAGCTGAACTGTGTTTTGTTTCCTCTTAGGAGTCCCACTCTCATTCATCACGTTTCTTTTGTTCCCTTTTATTATCAGGCTGTTGTCTCAGAGAACATGAGCTAAACACCACAGGCCCCTTTGTTAGTTAACTGTCCTTATCGTTATCATCAGGATCAGCTCCCTGTATATTTTCACATTTGACCAGCCTTCCTGAAAGTCAAAATTATAAGGCAATTAGAAATGCCAGAGACATAATGTGCACAGGAACTTCCTATTCATACCCACAGAGTTGTATATCTTAAACTGAGCAATAAACCAAATCACTGCATCTAGAGGGCTATGTTCAGGGATAAGGCAGGGTGGACCATGGACTGCTATGTCCATTTTATCTGCTTTAATTACCAGCTGAAGAAGGGTTGGTGATTCTTACAAACTGTCTGAAAGATCTCAGCTAAGCTTTGCCCCGGGACATACCTGTTTCTCTGTTATAGAATAAGAGAATCACAGAATGGGTTGGGTTGAAAGGGACCTTTAAAGGTGATGTAGTGCCTCCCCCCAGCAACAAGCAGGGACACCTTCAACTAGATCAGGTCGTTTAGAGTCCTGTCTAACCTGGCCTTGAATGTTTCCAGTGATGGGGCATCTACCACTTCTCTGGGCAACCTCTTCCAGAGTTCCACCATCCTCATTGTAAAATATTTCTTCCTTCTATCTAGTATGAATATACCTTCTTTTAGTTTAAACCCATTACCCCTTGTCCTATTGCTACAGGCCCTACTAAAAAGTCTATTCCCACATTATTTCAGGCTGAAAGAACTGAAACTTATGTCTTTGACTTCCCCAGAAAACGTCCTAATCAGAAGGCATAGGCCATCCTCATGGGGGAGGGAGAAAGTTTTTAGCACTCCCAAGGACACCCTTTCAAAGTTCACAAGCCCTAAGATAGAGGAAAACATCTCCAAAACCTGTAAAGGTGAACAGGTCACAAGAGGACATTAGGACCCTGAGCCTTCTCAGCACATCAGCTACAATGGCTGGGAAAATGAGTTCAAGGAGGGAGATATATGGAAAAACATCTGGGAATTGGGTTGGGGGAAAGAGCTGCCAGAGGGGCAGAGGCACTGTGCTGGCAGGAGGAGGACACAGCCGTTAGGTGTGAGTGCCTCACTACTGACACCTCTGCCTGCAGTCTGCACGAGGAGGTTCCTGTCAAACGTGTAAGTGTAATTTGTATCTGTTGGCATGATTATTCTGGGAGTAGGGAAGTCACACTGTTCTCAAGATCCTCATTCTCATTCTCAGGTTAGGTAGTTAAAATGTAATTTATAGCTCTTTTAAATTTTTTTTTCTTTGCTTTCTGGACTTTCTTGTACAGAGCATTCCCAATGTCTTCCTTTTTCCTCCTTGAGATCCTCCTTTGCCACCAACACTGTGGTTCTCAGAGCTGACTTTACCTTATTGTCCTACTCACTCTCCTTCCCTACATTCAGTGTAGGATTTCCCAGTTCCAATTTTAAACTCTGCCTGCTGGCATTTCTTCAAGAGGAGAATGACCTGTCTTTTCTCCAGAGATCAGCAGAGAAAAGCAGCTGAATGTGTGTTGTCTGAATCCCTTCCTTCGCTAGTTCTGCTGCTAGGATGAAACCTCTCATTTTTAGTCTTCCTCACTGTAAACCTTGAGAGTGTATTTTGATAACCTCAGTATTTCTCCGAGCAGGTCTGCTTGTACCTTCATCTGATACAATGCACAAAATTAAGTGAGGAAAGTATAGAGTTTGCAGGTACAATTACTTGTAAGAATAGAGATTGCTTGTCTTTTTATTTGGCAGCGCTGACGGAGAGACTCAAGGTGAGCAGTCTCTTAGAGGATGAGCTTTATGTTCTCTCTTAACCCATAGAGATTTAATATAATTTTCTTCTTAGGCTTCCTATTTCCATAATGTAAAATAAAAATAGTCTGAAAGTACATTCCTTGCTCCAGGTGCATTAAAAACATAGCAGGAAATCTGCACCCAATGCCCTCTATATTTTTTCTCATATAACCTTTCCTTTCTGACAAAGATGTTAGTCTCTAGAAGAAAAATTCAGTACAGTTATTGATGTTTTCATTTCTTTCCAACTTTTTAGAAGATCAAGATTAGATGCCAACATTCATAAGCCAAATTTCACTGCCTGTGTTAATACTGATTTAACAAGAGGGCAGCGGAGGGAAACAGCAGTTGGGATTGAATAAGGTCAAATCATGATGAAATCATATCAAAACTGGAGTCACACCCTGAAAAGAAAGCAAATTACGTAAGACTGGTCCTGTGGATTTATTCAGTTCCCAGACCATCCCTTCACAATGCCATAAACCACTCTATACTGAGCTGTGCTGGTGCCTCTGTAATGGGGGATCCTGCTCCAATGCAGACCATGTGCTTCAACAGGACAGTTTGCACAATCTTCTGCAGAATGCATAGAGCCCAGAGGGTTGTGATAAACAGCACTGAGACAGTGGTGTGCTCCAGGGGTCAGTGCTTGGGCTGATCTCACTCAACACATTCATCAATGGCCCAGACAAGGCAACAAAGCACACAATTGGCTGATGAGACAAAACTGGGAGGAGTGGCTGAGGCACCAGAAGGCTGCGCTGCCATTCAGCAAGATCTTAACAGACTGGAAAAATGGGCTAAAAAGAACCGAATGAAGTTCAACAAAGACAGATGCAGGGTCCTGCACCTAGGAAGGAATAACCCCAGGCACCAGTACAGGTTAAAGGCTGACCTGCTGGGAAGCAGCTCTGCAGAGAAGGAACTGGGTGTCATGAGCCAGCAGTATGTGCTCGGTGCCAAGAAAGCCAGTAGTATCCCAAGGTGCATTAAGAAGAATATGGCCAACACATCAAGATAGGTTATCCTGTCCCTCTACTCTGCCCTCGTGAGGCCACATCTGGACAGCTGCATCCAGTTCTGGGCTCCACAGTTCATGAAAGATAGGAAACTATTGGAAAGAGCCCAGTGGAGGGCAACAAAGATGATGAAGGGACTGGAGCATCTTTGGTATGAGGAAGGGTTGAGAGAGCTGGGTCTGTTTAGCCTGAAGAAGACTAAGAGGGGATCTCATCAATGTGCTTAAATATCTGAAGGGTGGATGCCAGGAGGAAAGGGACAGGGTCTTCTCAGTGGTGCCCAGTGACAGGACAAGGTGCAACAGGCACAAACTGGAACACAGGAAGTTCTGTCTGGACACAGAAAAAAACCTTCCCTTTGATGGTGACAGAGCACTGCGACAGGCTTCCCAGAGAGGTTGTGGAGTCTCCTTCTCTGCCGATATTAATGGCTCATCTGGACACATTACTGTGCAAACAGCTCTAGGTGGGTGGGGGGGTGGACTAGGTAATCTCCAGTGGTCACTTCCAACCTTGACTGGTCTTTGAAATTCTGAGCCTAGGAGGAAATTTTTGTTAGTAACCTCTGATTTTGTGTGCTTCAGGCCTGAAGAGCCTTTCCTCAGGCATTCAGCACAGGAACAGATAAATCTGAGATTATTTTTGTTATACCTAGAACATTCTGCTTTCTAGTGCTTTTCCTTGTTTGAGAACTGAATGTTTTACTCTTCATCCCATTTACTACCACAGGGCTGACTCTATATCATATAAACTGAGGAAAAAGATTATATGATGTGGTTGCTGGTGGTCCTGAGTCAAAATGAGCTTTGACATTTTGTTCTCAAGTGAGAACAGCTTCGTATCATAATTCCCACGACAGATCATGATGACAAACAGGATTACAATCTGTGGTTTAGTATAGGAAAGAAATACTGGAAGGAAACAAAGTCTTAAGAAACAAAGGTCTTGTTTTCTTTCACCTGGAGTTAACAGCACAAAATAAAGCAATGTCCTGAGAAATTTTTTTTGTGGGTCCCTGACAGGCTACTTATCCTGAAATTTTCATCATCTCATATTTTTTACAATTGTTAAAACATCAAAATTGGGGGTTGCTGGCTGGGCAAGTGTAGTTGTGTCTGTTTTATTTCATGATACAGAAGAATAAGGAATCTGAAAAATTGAAACCTAATAACTGATTCTAAGGTAGAAGAAGAAAATGTAGGTCTTAGACCTGTTACTACATCTCCCCTAGTCTCTTCAGTGGAGTTGAGGACTCATGGGGTATTAGAGCATCTAAGACAACAAAAGCTGAAGTTCTCTAATGCCACAAATCAGGAGATACCTGATTTGTAACTTCTCAGCCATGCAGAAAGCCTCAGGAATGCCCATTCAGACTGCTCTAGTGCAGATTTATTTACACTGGACACTTGATTAACAAAGCTTTTTAATGACAATGTTTCATTTGATCATGTTCTGTACTTTAATGCTTAGACCCTTTTCCTGCTCTACTAGCTTAGACACGAACGTCTTTTTTTAGACTTCCTAAAACCAACCCATTCATTCAGAACCAGCTACCAGTGAGGAGTAACTCCTGTGTTACAGCCTCACCTCTCTTAAGTAAAGCCTTGCCTTTTAAAGAAACTGTACTGTGTTATAGCTGTAACTCCCATACGGGTACCTCTGGGGAAGCATCATCAAAAAGATATTCTTCTTCCTGCGTTCAGAGCAGCTCACTGAAAGCAGCTACCTTTGATTTTGGACGTTCTTGGGGATTGCCATTGTTTCAGGCCAAGGTGCTGTGCAGAATGCAGAAGTCCCATACCCTGCCAAGAGGACTTGGGGACAAACCCTCCCTATCACTTGCCATCTTTTGGGACTCGAGTACAGCAAGCTTTTGCATCCTCCGTGTTACCTGCAGAAGGAAGTAAGTGACCATTTGGAAAGCTAATTCCATTTCCAAGAAGCAGCCAGGGAAATACATCTTCTCATCTTAAACTGTGTTTCATTTGTCATCATCCCCTCCATGTCTAAAGCAAAGTGGAGTGGAGGAACCGCCCCCCCCCCCCCAAAGCAAATGCATTTACAGATGTGTTTTATAACAAAAGCAATGCTTTCCCAGATGTACACTAACAGTTTTATTGCCCTATGAATGCATGTGCATCTTGTGATAATGTTCTATCTATTGAACTGCTGCTTGTCTAGGGAACCTGGAATTGTCATGTATAAAAAGCAGAGCGACCTAAGAAGGCTCAGTTGGGCTGTTTAGTTGTTTTGATGCTATGCTTCTCTGATACTTTAACAAAACCACAGCTCAGCTGAAAGAACCACTAGGCATGGAGGGGCAGAAACGGCTCTCAGCCTGTGCACTGATCCAGTGTCGGTGACAGCTCCCAGCTTTCACAGCTCCTTGAAGACCTGACTTGGTTCCTTTAGGATGAGGAATCCACCTTTACTTATATGTTTATTGATTATATTGTTCTTCAGATGCTCCACAGGTTTTCCCAACATAGGCCAGCATTTAATCAACATATTTTGGCATTTCTTGTCTGTACTGGGGACACTAATTATAAAAAATAGGTTTGTGTTTAATATTTGCCATTAGTATTATATAACTTCCTTGAGAATGCGAGATGACTTAGCAGGAGCAAGAGACTAAATGTGGCTGCTCTAATGCAGTAGGAATGAGTTCAGCTCACACACATATGCTTTCAAGGACATGCTAACTTAAAAAAGACGCTGTCAGGGAATTTAAGTACAAAACAGCATAAGGCAAAGTTTGAAGTTTATCTGAGCATATCCCTTGCTCTTAGTTGGACATGTTTTTGTCTGCCTGCTTGCCTATTTTGGAAAATTTGGTTAGAACATCAGAAGTGTTTTACAAAATGATCTGACAGCAGAAAGCCTTTATTTTAATATCTCAGTTAAAGCAGCTGATGGTTAGAGTCACAACTGTAGTACATGAGAACCAAACACTTAAACCAAGCAGTAATAGAATTAGTCTTGAATGAAACTCTTGTCTTACTGACCAAATGACAAATAATAATATTGTCAAAACTGGAGCCTTAGGTGGGACTCCAGTCTGACTTTCAGGAATACCAACCATCCAGGTCCACCCACTGAGCTTAGCAGAAAGTGAGGGTAACTGCTCCAAAACTTCAATTTCTCCATCCCAGCAGCCCCTATGGGAACAAAGCAATGAGGAAAGGGGACCATACCTTGGAGCCAATCAGTCCATCTTCTCCACTTCTGTGTTTTTGAGAACAACACATAGAGCGTCTTCCAGTGGCCCTTTCCTCACCCTTCCATAGACTGCTGAGAAATCCAGGCTGGAAAGTATCTTTCATTGTGTGTCTGGGATATTCTGTCTGTGTCTTGCCTAACAGGATAAAAGGATGGCAGGTTTGTGAATATGACCTGGTTCTTTACTAGAGGAAATAATCACAATAGTGCTGCAACTGCAGTTATGTTGTGAGCCATACACAGCTGGGCTGGTGGACCTGGCATTTCCCCAGCCCTTCCCTCCTGCTGCTTTTGCTTCACCCTCCAGTTCCTGGCACTTTCACATCATGCCATGAATGTTGTTCTTCTTCAGGTTAAGGGAAGGTTTCTGGTTAGAAAACTATGTTATGGTTTTTCATTAGCAACAATAGTCCAGAGAAAAAAATACTGGCTCTCATTGTGAAACATGACAGGAAGGAAACAACCAAAGATGGTTGTAGCTCATGGGGAAGCTGTCGGAGTGCACTGAGCAATCCCGAACCATGCCAGCAGTCGCCTGCTCAGGGTTACTGTGGCCAAGGTGTGATGTCCCCACAAAATCCACTCCAGTGATGGATGTAAGCTGGCCCGTGAGTCTCAGCCCATGGATGATACCTTGCCCAAACCCACTCCAGTGATGGATGTAAGCTAGCCATAGGAAGCCTACTTCCACACTGAAGGCAAAGCAATTTAAATAATCTGCTCCCATTTGTGTAATTTAAAATTCGATAAACTAAACATGATAATTAGGATTTGGTGCAATCTGAGAGCAAAATGTCCTACCACAACGGAGAGGCAGAATTCCCAAACCAGAGTCATCAATACCATCAATACCAATTAAGGTCTCTAGAGGACAGCCTGATATAAGTATCTTAAGTAATAACTGTGGAGCGAAAGCGGACTGGTAATGTAATTACTGCCAAGATACACAGTAGCTGCTTTGCAATCCGCTAAATTTTCTAGGGTTTAAATACACTCTGAAGATCAGAATTAAGTGTCAGGGAGAGAAAAGCTGTAGAGCAGGGCGGGGAGTAAAGACACAGTGTATCACTAAACAGTGGTTAGAGTGCTGAAACCAGGAATGCTGCTCTCTTTGCTGCTCTCCCAAAGCTTAGAAAAATCATTCATATTCATATCATATCTGAGCAGGATGCAAATCCAAAACCTGCAAATCGTGTAGCTGAAAAGGAATTTGATTTACAGCTGCTTCTCAAGAAGCTGAAGATGAAATAGCCATGAGTGTCCTGTGGGCAATGGTGAAGGTGACAGGCACCAAGGGGTGTGTGGTAGCAGAAGGTAGCCCCCAATTCTCACTGCCATGGTGGCAGGGAGGGCTCCTGAAAGCAGCTGCCTAAAAGTCTCTGGGCAAAGTTTTCACATGAGGCTCAGATTTTCTCTGTAGACCTTAGGAGTATGAAAGAACTAGCCTATGTAGGGAAAAAGAAAAAGACAAACCACAACAACAATTTTTCGGCTGGCACGGAAGTTTTCTTTTTCATTTTTGTAAAATGAACACAGGAGAATGTAAAGTGATGCCTGCTAAGTGTAAACATTTTCAAACCTACAGGTCTAAAGATTTCACACAAAGGACCTTAAAGGAAATATAGGAAGAGATCTTGTAACCACTAACACTAATATATCAAATTATTTAAATATTTTGATGTATTAATTTGCAATATTAAAAAGAGAGGGAAATATACAGAAGGTAGCCTAACAGGCAAAACACTGGAATGGTTTCTATAAGGCTGTAGCAGCAAAGAGAGAGAGGCTAAAAACACAAGTAATGAATGTCACAGTTTCATGGAAGGTAGATCTTATCAAATGAAATTTCACAGTCTTTGACTTGGACACAATTTGGGCAATAGTGACAATTGGTCAAAACTATTTACTTGGGTTTCCATAGAGCACTTTATATTTGTATCTATCTATACCTATACCTATATCTATAATTTAATATTTATATTTATACAGTTAGATCTGAAAGTTTTTATGCAGTGAAATTAAGAAAGCAAGTGGTAAATCCACATGTTCACAGACAGGTCTCAAGCTATATGAGAATGGAAGGCTCTGATGAACTGGGCTGGTTTTGTTGGATCCCCCAGAATTCAGTTTCTAGCACAAGGATATTCAGAATTTATACTGGTGATTCACAGTGTGAGTCACAAAGTCTTTGCTGACAAGATTTCTGGATCTCAGAAGACTGCATCAGTAACATGTACTAGGAGTTGGCTACTGAGAACTCTGGATCTGCTGTGTACACGGTTTTGATGCAGTAGTGTTTCTTTTAACATCTACAAAAGACAAATGCAGTTACTGGGGGAGAAAAACTTATTTCTACACATCTTCAGTGTGACAAAATATGCTGGAAATGAGCAGTTCTGTGGAGAATGAAATGGGAAAGGGAAACATGGGGGAGAAGACAAATTGTGGTGTAACCCTGCTTCTGCAGTTGTAAGGAAGGAGAGGGCACCTCAGGAGGGAGGTGACCTGTGAGCAAGGAGACAAACCTGCCACTCATGCAGCCCAGCTGGGGAACCTCTCTCATTGCACCAGCCTTGAGAAGACATCCAGGAATTATCAAAAGGTTAGGAAAAACAAAAAGAAGCTAGGAGGTGGCTCAATAACTGTGTCTCACATGGAGAAGCTGTTTGACCGCTCGGCTGGTTTTATCCTTGGAAATAGGAGCAAAATGGTGTCCAGGGGTTACTGTCTGAGCTTAGATGAAATGAAGCTTCCTTTGAGCAGAAAGAAGAGAGAAAGAATGATCACTTTACCTAGGAAAGCAGTAGATGCTGCTCATGTACCTTGGGGTGAATTAGCTGTCTCCCTCCTGCCTGTAGGGAAAGCTCTGTGTGTGTGTGTGTGCACTTGGTACCTGAGGCTCACCCCATACACCCACTGCTGGTCTTCTATAGAGGAAAGAAAACTCACTTCTGTGCTTTTAACACTGATAAATTTTGCATCTCTGCAATGGGACAATGATTATAATCCAATCTCATGCTTCAAGGCTTCAGGGTCAGGAAAAAAATAACACCCTCCATGCCACCACCAGTACATGCTCCAAATCCCCTCGGGACCTGACGAGAGAGTCGTTTCATTTTCCGGGAGCTCAGGCACGCTGGGGACCTTGGGAGCTTCCTACCTCTGCATGTGGAAATGGTTTTACTGTCTGAGAACATACAAGCCTGCCCTCAATGCTGCTTGGTTTTAGAAAAAGGATAAAGTTCAGTCTATCTAAAGAGCAACAGTTCGATATCAGGTGCCTTGGGATCTGCAGGAAGGCAAGTGAAATTATCTGGTACTCTGCTTTGGACTTCATTTCTGTGGAGAAGATGGTAGAAAATAAATTCCAAAATGCAGCTGAAAATGTTCTGAGTTGTTAATACAAATATAAATTCACAGGGGGGGGTCATTGGCAATCCAAAAAATCCCAACCAAAACCAACAAAAAAAAAAGTGGCTCAAAGGAATGAAAGGACAGAAGTTTTGGGAGCACTATAAAATAAAATTTCTATTAAATTATTAAACAAAGAAAGGATAGACAATGGTGATTTAATTCCAGCAGATTCAGATAAGGGTAGTGGCCAGTCTGTTATTTCGCCTCGTCCTATTTTCTGTAGTGAGATTACATTAATCTACACTTCATTCTGTTGGGCAATAATGGAGAAATGTACTTTAAAGAAGAAAATATTCTAATACAGAATACAGAAAAACTTGTGAACATGGAATACAGCTGCTGTTTGTACATATCACAGTAATCATGTATGACCAGTAGCAAATAAGCAAATATATTAGACAAGGGATAATTAGGATATTTTACTTTGTGCTGAGAAAGAATCTGTGTTATTTGAACTCTGGTATCAGTTTGATTGTCTTACATATAAAATCCTACTTATACACCTGCTCAAATAAATGTTTGGGTTAGTCAGAGACCTTGAGACTGTGTTAGCTTGGCCACCACCACATGGTCAAAAGGAAAGAAATGGATGTCAAGACATGAAATGTCTAAGCAACACTTATTTAACAAGATGCAGCTTCTCAAAGTGCATTTTACTACAATGTTGAGATGAGCTGAGAGTAATCAAAACATGAACTAGAGCAAACCCCAGATTCCTGGAAGCTGCAGATGTAAAGCAGTATCCCTTTATGTTCTCCTCCATTGGTTTTTTTTTTTGCCTTCTCCTAGGATGCAGGCCATATATGAATTTTTGGGTTGAGTTGACTAAGCCTTTTCTATATTCTAGTTCTGCCCTTTGTGTTCAATTTTTACCAAGGCGAAACTCCCGACAGAATTATTATTGATTTCAAAGCTAAAGTGTCTTACAGAATGCGCAAGACAATCCTTGGTTTCTGGAGCTTACAATCTATGTTTAATGAGAGACCTGTGCTGGAGAAAGTCTTATGGATTTTAATTTATGTTTGCAAAACAGTTTTCCATCCTGTTTCCATATCTATGTGGTACTTTTCTCCTCTTAATCCCAGGAGCAATCATTCAGTATCAGTCAATATTTGTTGACTAAAATGAAATGGCAATGGAATGAAAGGAAAGGAGTCCTCTCAGATGTAACACTGCACATCTAAGTTTGGGATTATGAAAACAGATATTCAGCTTCAGCAACACGCAAATTTCCCAGCTCTTGTTCTCCACAAAAACTTTGCTTCACTGAGTGCATTTAAGTTTGTAAAAAGAGTAGTAGAGTTGTACCAAAGCAGAATAGCTGTGTTTAGGGGCAAATTCTTGACCTCTGGGTAAGTGCTGCAAGTGAACATCCAGTGTTGTTGACATGACAGGTTGTTGTATATTTTTTCTGTTTCCCTTTTTTAAAATAGATGACCGAATTTAGAGAGGAGAAAGGCCTGACCAGACCTCCTCAAAGTATTTAATAAGCACTCCAAATGTAAAAATATTAACTCAACTGGATAAGAAAGACACGATAAGGAGAGTTTCAAGATGGACATAGCTGAGAAGGAGGGAAGGAGAAGAAGGGATGGAATAAGATCAGCTAATTGTACCTGGAGGCAAGCTAGTGATTTGAAGGAGGTGACTCTCAGAACTGCTGGAGGTTCACCACTGGGATCCAGTGTAATGACCAAGTCCGGGATATGGTAGTGCATGAAAGTGCACACAACCTTAGGATACCAGCTGGTCAGGGGGCATCTGACCAGCAAGCCAGAGGAGACTGATGACCCCATTGGCAAGCTAGGCAATTTGCAGTGAATTGAGAGGGGACTTGACCTCATGTGCATTCTACAACACTTGTTTAGTTCTAGACACCATGGTATGCTTGTAACAGACAATGGCAGAAGCCTCCAAAGGCGTTGAGAGACACCATGTGACCGAACCACTGCCCAACCCACCACTTCTTCTCCACAGCTCCTATCCTCTCACTTCTTTCCTTGCTACTTAAATCCTAAACTCACCTGGCCCACACCTTCTGGTCTCCAAGACCTTTGTCTGGGCTGCAATTTTCTAGCCCCAATGGCACCTGGGCATTTTGTGGTGTCAAGGAACAAAAGTCCTGGGCATATCTTCATGGTAGGGAGATGAAGGCTGAAAGAGCATGTATTCTTCCTTCCAAGCCTGTGAGCATGTGGCTGGGAGCCACACTGTCTAATGGGCCCTGTGGGAAGCTCTATTGAGCAGGAAATACTAGGTAGGGAGAAGAGCTGTTCAAGCTAAAAGACAGTGTTAGTACAGGATTGAAAAGGGATAATATGTCCACAAATTCATCTTGGCTGTAAATTAAAACCTTTCTAAGCTGCAGAGAGGCCCAGTTGCAAAACACCATCCCAATAGCTGCTACAGGAATAAAAGAGAGTAATTGGATTGTAAGATAGAGCTTCATCAGTTTATGAATAGGATTAGCTAACCGCTTGCAAAAACAAAAATTAGGCTGCATGACTCTCAAAGCACCTTACCACCCTGTGCAACAGCCTATTCAGAACAGCGATGGTTCATTCCTGTGATGCTTCAAAGTGCCATCCATGACCGTGGTAGGGCTCCTTTTGCTGTTGTATTAAAAACAAACAAACATGAAAAAAACCCATGAAAAAATAGTTGTGTGGCTCAGAAAGGTTATTTGATTTTTTGAGGATAAGCAGGATGTGTGAGCTGGAAGAAGTTATGAAATTTCTAGCGCCTCGTGGCAGACAGTCTGTCTGCTGGGGCTCCTCCGGGGTACAGCCTAAGCCAGCAGCCTCAGCAGGGCTGCTCCAGCAGCAGGAATTGCTCTGCTCGTGGATGTTTGGTGCCATCTATGGCCAGATAATTGAAATCGTTCATACATCCCAGAATCATTTTAGGCAGGCAAGTGCAGATCTGTCTTAATGAGATCAGCAACTACACTGATACACAATGCATCTATAAATGTGTCTATGGATATTAATGTATCATTTCTCTGTCAGCTTTTGGATGCTACCAGTGGGGCTACTAGTAGCTTCTGAAGCTACTAAATCCTTTTCAGATTTGCCTTCATAGCCAAAGCACAGTATATTAATTTGGGGTGAGAAATTAGGAAACTTAACAGGAGAAAAGGAAACACGTTGCCAGAGAAGATACAGAATTTGTTTTTCTACATGAATGATGTATTCATTACAGGCTTCAAGGCCAGGTTGGATGGGGCCCTGGGCAACCTTGTGTAGATTCAGGCCTGAGGTTGGTGGCCCTGCCTGTGGCGGGGAGGTTGGAGCTCTATGATCCTTGGGGTCCCTTCCAACCCTTGCCATTCTATGATTCTATGATCAGTTGCTGCATCTTTTCCCCTTCATCCTCAAGGACCCACAGTAGTCCACGCCATGGTCAGAGGTCAGTGCTGTTTTGGGGGATGCTGTCTGGCTGTGCCCATGGCTTTGCAAAGCCATTCTCGATGTAAAAGACAGATGCCTTGAGAGCATCATTTGTCCACAGCTGTGCTCCAGGATGTCTGTGGGTCCACTTCTTGGTGATCAGGCAGTAGATAGGCCAGTGATGCTGCCTATCAACTACCTGCCCAACAGCAGCTCCTCCATGGGGATCAGCCAGCAGTGCCAACAAGGGCATGCCTGGAGACCCTCCCCATCCTGAGTCATGGGTCTGTGGCTTCCCTTTCCTCCTTTTTGGTTCAGTCCCACTGTTTGCATTTGTGGACAGCTGTGAGGTCTCCCAAAGCTTCTCTAGAGAAATTCAGGTCACACCAAAGCTAGGATCAATTCTGGGTCCTAGCTTAAACAGCTTATTGAAATGAAATCAGGGTATGCCTGAACAGCTTATTGAAATGAATCTCTCCCCTAGATGACATACAGGGAAGGATAAAACACCTGCATGTAGTGGTCAGCATATCTAGCTCTACATGTGGGCCAAGTGTCCAAACTCCCTCCACTGTGGAGAAAGGGTGTAAGTGGGCTGCAGTGCCCACACATAGGCACCTTGTGTCACTCAAGATGCCCTTGTATATCTCACTCATCCCCACAGAACTGCCACACATGACAGTGAGACCTGCAAGAAGACCTAAACCCTTCTGCAGCAGGAGCTGGTGGCCCAGCAGGACACCTAAAGGATGTTACAAAGGCTCTAGATGCTTGTGTGTGGGCAATGAAGACACTAAAAACTTCAGGTGTATTGACCCGGAGCTGAATCCTACTGACTGTATTGCTATCTTTTCAGAGCTACTGGCAACATGTGACCAGCTGGTGCAGCCTCTTTGTCTACAAAATTGTCTACAGCCTCTATGTAAAACAGACCTCAGAATTTCCTCCAATTACTCATAATATTGCACTAATAATTTCTACTGACATAATTAACGGCTGCAGTGCCTGTTAGTTCAGGTGGTGGGAACTTCTAATGAATTTAAAAGAAGAAGAATATTTTAACAGATTATTTGTTCCTAAGAGAAGGCTCCGGGAGGACCTTATAGTGGCCTTCCAAAACCTGAAATGTGCCTATAAGAAAACTGGGGAAGAACTGTTCCCAAGGGCATGTAGCAATAGAATGAGGGGTAATGGTTTTAAACTAGAAAAGGGCAGATAGATTTAGGTTGAGTATTAAGAAAAAAAATTCTTCAATATGAGGGTGGTAGATCACCTGAGCAAGTTGCCCAGAGAGGTAGTGGAGGCCTCATCCCTGGAGATATTCAAGGTCAGGCTTGATGGAGATCCAAGCAACCTGATCTAGTGAATCTGTCCCTGTTTACTGCAGAAGGGTTGGACTAGATGACCTTTGAAGGTTCCTTCTAACCTAATGCATTCTATGATTCTATGTAGCTAGCCAAGTGACTAAAAATATTGTCTACAGATTCCTGTCTATAGTCTCCCAACAACATCAGTGAGATTTCTGGTGTAATACTCAAGCGAAAAAGGTGTTGTGCATATACATGTTGTCTGTGTGAGCCAGAGAAAGGAGGGGGGGGGAAGGGGGAGATGAATTCCCATGTTTTGACTACGATCATCTGTTTCACATTGATAACAACGTTGTCATAGACTACGTATGAACTGGCATTATACTAGTCAGGGGTTTGAAGGCTCAGAATTTGAAAGGCCCACACTATTTGTACCATCTATTTTTCATCACCTTCACAGAATCACACAGACTGTTAGGAGTTGCAAGGGACCTCGAAAGGTCATCTAGTCCAACCCCCCTGCCAGAGCAGGATCACCCAGGCTAAATCACACAGGAACCCATCCAGGCAGGTTTGAATATCTCCAGAATATGCCAGTAGACCACAAATTGCTTTGTTGGATTTTAGAAAATGGTAATACTTAGAAAGAGGTATTGCTTTCAAGTATTCTACCATCTGTAGGAACCAAATGTCATAAACCAATGCTAATTATCTAAACTATTTAAGAGAGATACATTTGCCCAGAGAAGCTGTGACTGTCCCCTCCCTGGCAGTGTTCAAGGCCAGGTTGGATGGGGCTTTGGGCAACCTGGTCTAGTGGAGTGTGTCCCTGCCCATGGCAGGGGGGTTGGAGCTGGATGATCTTTAAGGTCCCTTCCAACTCAAGGCATTCTGTGATTCTATGGCTCTATATAATAGAAAACAATAAATACAGCTGGGAAGTATATAAAAAAAGGAAAGAAATCCTCCTGGTGTCTATCCCCAACATATAAAATTTGCAAGTATATTAAAAAAAAAGTCAACTGTGAATATACCACAAGTGGGTGCCGGATCACTGAGAGGGAGAGTTTAATATGAAGCTGTCAAATTGAAAAAAACACACTGTAGTACCAGGGACTTTTCCTCTCAGGCGGGTTGGTAACCTGGAGCCTATACATTTGCACATTTTTTTCTCTCCATGCTCACATCAGGAACTGGCATTTTCAAAGACCTAAAGCATAAACTTAATTGTAATTGTTTCACAATTCTGATAGCTTCACTGTACACACTTACTATCAAAAATATTTGAAGTATTTGACATTGAAACCCCTTTGGGAGATATCTCATGGGCTTTCCAATCAATTGTGTGTTTATGGTTTTGCTTATAGGTGAGCATTCAGCCTGGATGTATATGTATATATTTTACTAGATGGCATTCATAC